>WJFA01004300.1:0-10973 GCA_009870155.1 Pseudobourletiella spinata | reverse complement strand
TGTAAAGCTTTATGAAAATCGAAACTGGGAAATTTAACATGGGATTTCCCATAAGAGTTCTTATATGCCCCAGGGTACCCCCTTTGGTGTTTTTCAAAAATTTCTCTTTTTGCACTTTCATGAAAAATTATCAAATCAATCAATCATAAATATCATTTACGACTTAATGAGCGTGCTTGTTACATTTTACGATGAATTAAATCAGTTATAGATGAATTCTGGCCGCTCGAAACAAGGCGTTAGTTGGGCGAACGGCTTTAAGAGTACAGTCAATTTGGTCTATAACGGTTCCGTGTATAACGGTTTCTTCACTATAACGGTAGGGTTTTAGATTCCCCGCCGGTAGACCTAGTAGTGGAAATTTTATCCCATATAAAGGTATTTCCATTACAACGGTAGGATTTTTGCCGTCCCCAGAGGAGCCGTTATAAACAGAATTGACTGTAGTATATTCTGGGGGAGGGTAGTATGCCCAATAAGTGCAGGTCAATCCGATTTGTACACCCGCCTTACCCACCTATTCAGTGATATTGTTTAGTAGTGCAACCCATTGTTAACCAATCAATAGGAGTCTTTACGCTCGAAGTTGAAACGATTCCATGGCGTTTTTTAAAAATCTTGTGAAAATCGCTACCAAAATCGCTGTGTTCGCTGCCAACTAAATCGCTACCGCTACCGATTTCGCTACTGAGCCTCTGGTAGCGGAACTACTGGCTAACTCAATCGGTATCGCTACCGCTACCAGCTTTCGTAGCGAAAGCCGATCCCTTACCGTAATGGTACACGGATTCACAGTTTATCGTCGCTTTCCAGTATGTTTGACTTTTTTCCAATGTACGAAATTAGGCAAAAATAATATTCCTTGTCCGACTTTCACCTGCCGTCCAGGTGAGATGGATAACGAATGCCACCAAGTCTCTTGCTGTGACCGTTCGGTGGACATAGCGCAAAAGAATGCTGGCAGGCGTAGGTATTTGTACTGCTTAGATGTTACAGGACTGTGGTGCACTATGTATCAAGGATTCTTACTGTTAAGACCAGACCTTCTCCGACGTAAAAACCGGTTTATTTCGTTCGGCGGCAAGGAAAATATGAGGAGCGAAGATGGAAAATTAGTACGAGAAAAATACATTTGCAAGGTACAAGTTCACAAAGGTATCCACATCTTTATTGTGCGGAAGGGAAAAATCAGTGTCATTAAGTTTAAAACTTTTTTGAAATTAACCTTCAGGAAGCACTAAAAGCAAAGAATCTTGGAACTACAGGGCGTCCCATAATGATAGGTCACTTTTCTTTTCATTTTAAAACCTGAAGGCCTCAACCCGCATCAATTATTCTGGTACCATCGAAAAGCTGAGGGTTAAGATTTCGTTTGGTACCACCAGATCCATTGGCTGATTTCGGAGATACGTATGGTATTGGGAAAACCACATAGAATTTTTACATTACTGTAAATGGACGACGTTCTTGCCTGTTACTTTCAAACCAGAGGGCGCACGGACATGAGCAATAGTGGGTTAGAAAGGTCCTTTAGCGCTTCATACCATATGTATGATTTAAGTGGCGCCTGAATGCCCAAATCACGTTCCGGAGTATGGAGGAGCCCTTATTTCCACCGCTTGACTGACACAACACTCTGCTCAGTAATAGCTGTCGCACTGATAATATCTTTTATCAGCAATAGCAGATAAATATAGCACAAATAGATATATTTATCTTTTATCAGCTATCAGCAAGTGCAGCAAAATAATATTAAACTTTTATTACCTATCAGCAACTTTAGCTGAATATTATTTAACTTTTATCAGCTATCAGCAGCTGTCTCTCACTACTATTGTTTTATCAGTAGATTTTGCTGATAAATTTGCATTATTTTTTAGTGAGAAAGAGTAGCGTAAGACGAAACTAATGCTCCATGAATGGTTTCGAAGCACTTTTATGTGGTCATAGCTCGTGCCCCTCCAGTCCAACTTGACCAGCGTTCTTAGAACCTGCGGCATACATCATTATCTATATGATGTACATAACTATGTAAACTCTGGCGAAATTATTAAGAATTACAAGTTTCAACTATCAGCAACTTATCTTTCATCAGCATCGGTAGAAGGATTGAGAATAGCTTTATCTTTACCTTTTTATCAGCAAAAAATAAAGTATTATCTTCATGTTTATCCTTTTCTCAGCAGAGCATGTCCAAGTATCTTTATCTTTATCGATTTACCGTCAGGTTGCATCAACTCATCTTTTATCTTTATCTCAGTATCTGCAGTGTATTTATTTAATCTATAGCGCCAGTTGCTGATATCTAAATCCCCTACCAGTACAACCCCTGACTGTCGCCCGCCTAAGCACAAGCAAGTGGTGTTTATTCAATCCCTACATGGTAGTAATATGAAGCTCAACGCTGAGTTGCCCGTGAAAATCATATGAGGGACAGATTATCACTGTTTATCATCAGTACTGACTCGCATATTTGCATTGCATGCTAAAGCAAAAGTACTAAAAATATGCAGGAGGCAATCTGATATCTACAGTTTCCCCGTGAATTCTGAACATTGAAATTAAGCTTTGACCAGTAGCTTGAAAAACTCTCAATTTGAAGACAACCTTAGACTCACGAATACAGAACAAATGTTCTTCAACCGTAGTTACTGCTGTAACATGAATATTCATTAATCATATCCAATAACCATTGTTGTTAACGAACATTGAATTTATCCTCCGCCACATCCCTGTAAAACCGCTTAGGAGAATGCAAATAGCAACTCTTCTTTGACCAAAGCACAACTTTGTCAAGCCGCCATCGTTACCTGTCCCTTCCAGCTAGGCCAGAATCTACATATCAGACACCACTTCGGAACTGCAGGAAGATCGTGAAATACTGCGTTCGTCTCATCTAATCTTAAATTGACCAAGGTCGTCAGCTTTTCACTAGTAATATCGAGCTAACGCGATGGCTCCCTATGCAGAAACGCCGTGTTATTGATGACTCTTGATATTTTACATTTTTAATTTTGAAAAAAGAAAGATTGAGCTTGTCTCATTAAACTCACCGTAACAGCTATTACAACGAATTCTTACAAACATGGGAAACAGAAAATGTATTTGGAAATAAGAAACGTTACGGACGACATGTACTGCGAGTTCGGTTCGTAAGGTACTGCGTCGAATCTTATCACGAAATCTTGGTTGCGGATGCCAACGTCCACTCCCCTTGCCAGTCAAGTTCCGCCCACTACTAGGTTTCTCTTGTTTCCAAATCTGAGGGAGAGGAATCGTTGCTTACTTTCCTTTTGGACCCGAACCAACCAGAAAACCAGCCAGTATTCTGAGAAACAAGTTCTCTTGTCTTGACTGATTTTTTCATTCTCGGAAGTAAGATTTGCGTATGTCTTCGGGTTCTTATCTGTACAAAGAAAATAATGTTAAGCCGAGAAAGTTACAGGGAAGGGCTAAAAGCCGACTGTATTTGCCTCGTCAAGAAGAGCAATGTCACCGGTCCCCCCAACTTTTGTATGAATTCTTTTAACCAGAGGATCCGTTGTGAGCGCCCTTTCTATTTCCTCCGAATTGTCAATTCTATTGATGTCGTCCACAATTCCTTGTTTGAAACTAGATAATGGAATCGAAAAATTCACTACTGAACAGGTTTAATAAATACTGGCCATATGAGTATGGAAATTCGTTTATATAATTTGTCTACGCATTAGCAGCATTAAAACCGGACCAGAGCTTTGTAAATTACTGATGACACCAGAGCGATAATACATGGGATTTATAGAGGTGAGTGACGACAACATACTCAGTTTCACCATGTTGCACATTGTACTTCCTCGCTCGAGCCAAATCTTCCTGCCAGAATTCTCTTAGGAACGACCTGGTTGTATATGGTGCAACCTCCTTGACCTGATTTTCAACAAAGAAAGAGCACTGAATCAAGAAATTCGGTATACGCAGTAATATAAATATGAAAACAGTAAAATCAGGTCACAATTTATACCTTGAGCATGAGCAGTGCCACGAGAAAAATGACGACGATGTTGACGATAGTCAAGGCGAAGCTGACAATGCCCAAGTAGGAAAATTCCTGCACAATGTTTTTGCAGTACACGAGGTCGTAAGGGCCCAGCACAGCTTCCGTACCAATAGCCGTATCGCAGCTAAAGTGCCATGTATTGCTTTTATGTCCATATCTCAACCATACGGCAAAGGCAAGTCCCCAGAAAAGTCCCTACAATAAAAAACCAAATTTTATCAGGTACTATTTTTCACTGCTTCAGTCAAGTTAAAAATGAAGTACATTGGAATTACGCAGTTCACAGCTGGCGGAAGCAAGGAAGCCGCAATGGCCACTCCCACTAGCGATGCTGCATTACCGGCCAAAATAGACAGGGCCACTCCAACTCCTGAAGGAATTGCCATGAGTACTCCAACGCCCAAACTTCGAACTTGGCCCCGACTTCGCATCTCCTGAGTCGGCCACACGGTCACGTTTGCCCACGGTCCATCAACCAATCCTGATTCGAGGGATATACCGAATAGGAATCCGATGATGAGGCAAATAAGTAGTCCGACCAGCTCACTCTTCACTCCATATCTTAAAAGAGTGCAGTCTCGAATTACAGTTCCAAACGTGATCGCCATTATAGGGCCCTACGCGTACCACGGGAATCACATGTAGGATTTCTTAACTTCAAAACACGCATAAAAAGAAACTTGCATTTTACCATTAGTGGGGAGATGAGCATGCTGGAAACTAGTATAACACCGTTATTTTCAAGAAGACCAATGCAAGCTAGGATACTGAAACAATTTACAAAATATTATGCAAATATTATATGAGCGAAAGTACGTACAGAAAGTTGACAATGTCACCATATTGAGCTTCCAAAGCACTAACAAATTTAAACTTACGCGGCAACATGGACGAACATCAGAAAGTCAAACGTGAGGACTGCGTTGGACTGGATCTGAGCAACGACTTGCGCAACAGTAAGTCGTGATTTGATGGACCGTACAAAATCAGCCCATGCCGAGGTTCCCTGAGCATGACTCTCTTCAACCGTCTTCAAGTTGGGATCAGACTTTTGTTCAGAAGGTCCGTAATGCACGCCGGCGGAGCAAACCCTAAAATGGATGTCAAATTGGTTCAGCATTGCTGGTCCTTGATTCTTGATTGAACGTTGCTTTCTTCATTTACGTGAGGGAAGAGTCATATTTGGTTCCGATACCGACAGATTGTAATCGCCCAATGATGGCCTCCGCCAAAACGGCAGCCACGGAGAAGTGGCAAATGGAAAACTTTCCATCGTTAGTCTTGGACCAAGCTGCATTTTCGATTTTGTAAATTCCTATTGTGTCCTCTAAATGCTACATAACACGATGTCCCTCGCTTGGGTATTTTCAAGTCATGTTGTCAAAACGTGAAAGAGCATCACGAAAAGAAACTTACTTTTTCCAAAAAGAATTTCTCAATCTCAGCCTGGATTTCCTGTTCTGGCGAAGAGCTCTTCTTGCTTTCTTCTTCCGGGGCGATAACTTTCTTATGTGTAGTATCCCGTACCTCCATGAAGTCATCTCCGACTATTATTTCGGCCGGACGACCCTCTCTAGTCACTCGGTATACATCTGGGGTCAAGCTTCCACGCGATGATGAGCTTTCCACCCTACATGATCAGATTAGGCTGGAATGCCATCAACCGAATCAAACACTCTAAATCACCAGCGCCATTCATGCACGATTCTTTTTCGTCTTGAGAACCTATGACATCACTAACAGAATACTATTGGTTGTTAAAATTGGAAAGCTCATAACGATTAAATCGGATGAAAGAATTCGAAATTGAAGTTGAATAAGTTGTGGTGTACGGAGCTATATACATCGCATAGTCTTGTTCGCTTTTCAACTTTCGACTATCAGCTAATGGTAGGAGTAAAATTGGAGACTTTGTCGTACAAATAATTATTGGGTAGCAAGCATTCAGGACAGCTTTAAGACTACTTACGAGTTCCTTGGTGCAGGCGCAACCATCTTCACATGATGAACGTCTGCAATAGCGAGTTCCTTTTGTCGAAGTACGAGCTCATGCTCTCGTGTTGGAACTGCGACATAAAAGAGTGACATTTGCTCACTCTTTCAAGTACAGACTAACACCAGAATTGCTGAGCCGTGAGACATTTCGTTGGTTTCAAATACTTATTTTCGACTACACTGAAATACTACATGGCACAACCACAATCACAGTTTCACAGTGGCTCAGCACTAAACTGCGAAGTAACAATGACGAAGTCATTTTTCAGGCGAATCCATTTCCACTTAGCTTTTGCCAATAAAATGAAAGACTGAAACTGTTTTTCCAATTACAATGAAATACTGAGTCACATTTCTCAGGTCAGTCCTACTAATACTAATTATAATTATAGGTGGTATAATAGGGGGAGGAATCAATGTATATGTTGTTTCAGTCAGAAGACATGTCTTCTTTTTCTCTTGCACTCAATTACTTTTCTCAGTTTAGACCTTTAGACTGATCAACTGACAACGCCACTGGTTGTTGCAGCAGTCGTCGTGGTAATCTATCTCTCACTTTTTCGACTAGGATCACCGTTCACTGTGATTTCAGTCGAATTACATTTATTGTATTCGATTTGGGATTTGGATAATTCGAATTTATTAAAGATTTTCAAATCTTTCCGCCCATCAAGGCCACGTCAAAAAAATGACACAGAAGCAAAAATCTAAGTACGGTGGCCTCACTCCCCGCGACATCTAAAGCGAGTCAAGTCCACATACTGTGCTGCGACAGATTCATGGCGACATCCGATATCTATCCTTCAAAGCACTGCTATACGGTACATATAACGCACAAGCCGTTGAATCTGTCACAGCTCTTTTACCGTTGCATTGCATCCTTTACATGGAGCTGGCTCTTTCCAATGGCTACCCTCCGTTTGCCTGTGTCTGTGCAGCGCTGACAACATTTTATAAAATAATTAGAAATGGAAAATATAGATTCTCTTGTGGCAATTTGGAAATTAAAAAAATTTTTTGCAATTATGTTATGTTTGTGTAATTGTGCAACATTTAAAAAGCCTAACGATTTTTTTGTGTTCAGCGACGCAGAACTGGTACACCATTTTGAAGGAATTCATTCAAGGGATTTCAATGAAATCCAACACAAACTTGACTAAAGATAGTCTCTGTGTCTGGTCACACTGCATTGTTTCGGACTGGAGTCATTCCATTTGTTCTATTTCGTTGTCAATTACTACAGTAAAATAATTAAAAATTTTACTATAACATTGGGATACACCTTCAAATATTTCTATTCACCAATTATAGTTATAAGCTCCTCCCCTATGAGGCCTTCAAACCATATACACTAGTTTTAGTTGTAATGTAAAGCCGATAACAACGTAGCTTCACATTCTGTTGGCAAATCGGGAAAAAGTTGAGCACCTATCCCTTTCCCGAATCCAGATTTTCGATTCATAACAAATCGGTCCGCATCGGGATTGGTACCGGGATTTGTTGGGATTTCACTGTGATGATACGAGTAAATCGTGTTACCGCTACCAGGATGGATTTGGGGGACAAGATTCCGGATCGGGATTTGTAACACAAGTCGCGGTCCCGACCAGGAAATCCCGATCCCGTCCGCCAACAGTGCTTCACATTTCGAGGGTGATCAGTTCAGGATTTAAAGCGAAAAAAATTTGAAATCGCAATAATTGCAAATACAGAATTCTGCAACTGTGCGAATGTGAACAAAAGCTAGATTCGCAGGCGTTGATGATGACATGAGACTTTGTCCACCACATAATGTCTCATAACTTTCAAATATCAAATGGATTAAACTTCAAGACAGATTGATGCAGATAGTATTTTTATTGATTTTCATAACATTGCTTCAGTTTGAAAACACGTGGTGAATTTCTACTCGCTATGGGCATATCCCTGTGGTAAATCACAGAAATCAGTTAAATGTTTAGAAAATGATACCATTTTCGGGGAAGACAATTGGTTTGGGTCGGGTCAGATACTCCTGATCGATTGGCTGAATTGCCGGGATTGGCTGAATGGCTGGAAGTGGCTGGATGGCCGGGAGAGGCTGGGGACCATTTTCAACGATTGGGAGGAAACCGAAACTGGGCTGCTCTGGCTGGACTACGGGAAGCTTGTTACCGGCTTCAATCACGGGGAGGATAGAGTTCTCTCCGGCTTCCACGATTGGGAAAACGCTGAAGCTTGGCTCCTCTGGGCGGACGACGGGAAGCTTGTTACCAGCCTCAACGACGGGCATGATGGAGTTCTCGTTCTCTTCCACGATTGGGAGCAGTCCGAAGCTTGGCTGCTCAGGTTGGATCACGGGGAGCTTGTGACCGGGCTCGACGACGGGCAGGATTGAGTTCTCGTTCTCTTCCACGATTGGGAGAAGCCCGAAGCTTGGCTGCTCGGGTTGGATCACGGGGAGCTTGTTGGTAGGGTCTGGAACTGGGAGGATCTGGCTCACTGGACCTTCTTCAACTTCGGGTGTCAACACAGTTGAAATCAAGATTTTCCCACTCTTGGCCAATACCGCAGCGGATGCTGACTTGTAGCCGGTGATCTTCTCCTCGGCCAAAGCCACGGCGGCAAGGCCGAACAAGCAAATCAAAATTGCACTCCTCATGGCTGCAAATTTCGTTGTTTTCTTTGGGGGGGGGAAGTAGTTTGTTTTAGCTTTGCGTCTCCGAGCTGATCGTGGAATGACTTCTGATCGTCCGGCGTCCCTTTTTATACCAGATTCCCTTATGATCAAACAAAATGTCTACTGTTGCCTCCATTACTCCTCTGATTAAGCTGGATTAGTTCGGTAATCCTTTTACTGCTCCCCCGACTTTCCAGGTCTATTCTTCTGCTCACGTCACTCACCTCCCGCTCGTTCCTGCTGACACCGGCATATGACGGATATCACCAGCTCCGTTCAAGCCGTTCAAGTATTTTACAATCTTTAATGCTATGCATTAATTAATTCACAAATTTATTAGCGTAGATCTCACGGGGGATTTTAGGCCATTACCTAATTCAACTTTGAATTCAAGCGGAACATTAGAGTGAAACGAGTCGGCTTAACCTATAATCACCGCGTAGGATTCGACTCCATTATTCTATAGCCCATAGCTTTCAGCTTGTTCACATGACGTTTTACTACCCCGGATGCAATGTCGTTGTCCCCCTCTGTTAGAACCAAACTGCAATCATCTAATGCTACTGACGCATTGCTTTTCGTCCGGGTTCAGCCCAGGTAAGGTTCGCGAGATTATGTACAGAGAGATAGCTGCGAGAGTATATAAGCTAATCTTACAACAATAAATTATCCTTTCCTGAATCCAAGAGGAAAAGTTATCAGCAAATCCTATATTCGCGAAGCTACCGACTTTATCATCATCAGAAGCAATTTATTTTATCATCAACTGAATACGTGGCCCAGCCGCCATGAGAAAATCCAACTGCTTACAAACTTCTTACAAGCCACCATCTGTACCAAATCTCGTGGGCTGCATTTCAACAGAAACAGATGCTCTGTCAGTTCCAAGTTGAGAGAATTCACAAAAGTCACACAGGACACTAACTGTTTCTAGGAACATCTGAATTGCAGGGAAGCGTGAGAATCGAAACACCCACGGATTTTCAAGTTATGATAATCAGTCAGCTTATTAACTCGAGAGATATGCTCAGCGGCAAAATCTAAAACCAACCCAAGTGGAATGATGTGCATATTGTTACGCTATCCTCATTTCTCCCTGCCTTGCTGTCCGGAGCTGTCGCCATCCACTGTGTTTAAGTGACTCCCACTGAATGCCAAAGAGGGCAGAACTGTACCGAAGGATCAAACGGCACTTGGGGCGCAGATCTTTTCCAGTTGCACAAGCGAAAGTCTAGTTGGGTGGAGCGTTTTTTGGCTCCTGCTTATGAATTCTCGGTAGTTATCAATTGTGTTATATTTAGATTTGTAGAAATGCCAGAATTTCAGTTCAATTCAGCACTTTCAAACCATGACAGTCTGCGTAATTTATTTAGAAACGTGTCGGATTTTTTCATGTGGTTCACAAATCAGAATGAAGGAAAAACTGGGTGATGTGGCCGCATACGGTGTTTGTCAAAGGATACTGGAAGCCCTAATATTTTAGCCCCTCGGTAGCATTATTGAATTTCTGAATACTTTGAAATTTAATAAATTGGGAGACTGTTTGGGTAAATCTGAATTTTGGATCGAGTTTGGATGAAAATAAATTTAATGTTTTCATGACTTTGTGGTTCTCTCACATTCTTGTTTTTTAATCTGAATAAGAGGCGCAGTCAAGTGTCTACAACGGATCGGCTCGGGGTTTACAGATAGGACATGTGACCCTTCCCTAGCATAAAAATGTCCTTATTTCTTTAAATAGCCTAATTTCAGAAATATTCAACCTTGGAGCTTCACGAAATCAGTTGTTTCTGGGAAATTTGAAATTCCAGAAGGATTTTCATATGCCAAAGGATCAACTCTTTGGTGGTTTTCAAATAATTCACTTTTTTCAACCCGATTGAAAATTGCGAAAGAAGCAATTATTGCAAGTTCGTTTATATGATCACTTATGCTGCGAAATCATATTTACACCCACAAGTTTCGTAAACTCTCTAGTGAGATGTGAGATGTGATGAAATGGTCTGCAATAATAATATGGTGATAATGATTAGCCGCACTAGATTGGCGCTGTAAAATTAGTGGGCATGGGCACAGAGCACCATTGTGAGCGCCCAAATTCACTCCAAAAGGAATGTGTAAAATCAGATTTTTTGAGAAATCTTGCACGTAAATATGGTTTGTTTTTTTTAAAAAAACTACCGTACAAGTGCTTCTTTAGCAGTTTGCAATCGGGTTGAAAAAGGTGAAAATTTTTGAAAGCACCAACGAGGAAATCCTTTGGCACATAAAACCCTTAAGTGA
>WJFA01004299.1:0-10975 GCA_009870155.1 Pseudobourletiella spinata | reverse complement strand
GCCGTTGTCATCGCCTCTGGCGTAAGTGCTTCTGTGATCGTGAAGTAATTCGGAACGTAATAACACCAAACGTTGTGCCCACAAATGCAAGTTACGAGGATATCTGTGTGCTGGTGACGAAGACGGCACGAGGTTTGGCCCTAATGGACAGCATCATAATGTGGAGTGATGGGAACGGACTTGTAAACTGCTCAATGCACACAAACTGGACGTGTGCGACCAAGAATTTGGGGAATGTAAAAGGTGTGGTGGGGCTCAAGATTATGCACGGATCATTGCAGCCGTCAGGTATGGTACAGGAAAATGCTATGCCGTAATGAGAGCTTCATGGTGCAGTAGGATCATTTTTTGGAATCAACATGTATTTTTGGCGTATGTTTCAGGGATTAACCCTTGCCGCCGCAGTCGGTGCAGCCATATCTGCATCGGGGCAACTTGTGATGGTTCTGAAAAGACGGCCTACAGATGCTACTGCCCTCAAGGCTACCGCAGCGATATTATTGATCACGTGACTTGCAATTTGAATAACGTCAGAGCGGCACTTGAGTCCGTATGCGAAATGTACAAATGGTAGAATGATTTATTAACGTGATACAAACTGTCAAAAATCCACTGCATGAAAATAAGATGCAATGGCATAGCAGCAACTAGAAAATGTATTGGCTTTTGAGCTCTCATTTGAAAAGAAACACGTGAGCTTTCAAAGAGTCGGACGTGATTGACAAACGGTGTAAAAATCCCACTGCGTATACTACAATCCGGTAACATGATATACGGATCTTACAGCTGCATTTACAAAAATATTCACCGGGAAAATATTTACACAACAGTTTTGGTCATGGACGGAATAAGTTATGAATCAGATCAAAATTAGCAGGACGGAATCCAGAGGCGAAGATCTGGGAGTCTCCCACCTCGCTCACTTTGGAAGGAAAATCATCTTTTGATTGCAAGTGCAACGAGCGATGCGGCAGTGGCGAACAAGAGCGGTAAATTGATTTTCGTCGTCCCGGCTCCCATCTGCGGACAGACACAGAATCACTCACCGATTTAAAAAATAAACGCTTACAAGTAAACTAAAATAAACAAAATTAACATTAAAATTGTTTCAAGACACTCATACCAATACCAAAAGTGAAAATATTGCCTATATATTTTCGCACAACAGAATCATGTGAAGCAGAACTGAACTTACCACAATGTAATAATTGCACCGGTCGCCCTGACAGCATTCGGCGCACTTCCAATCCTCGTACCAGATTCTGTGACAGTATGACATGAACCGGTTCACATTATTCTCACAATCTTCTTTGCGAGCACATCTCTTGGTCACATAGTACTGTTTTTCGGCACCCTGGGACCAATACGGCGTACCTAACAACAGTTGCCAACACCACCAGTGAAACAACTTGTCATTTTACCAAATTTTTAAATCCCAAGTACAGTTATTTGCCAAATTCAAAATTAAATGAAAACATCTTCACATTTCGTTTTGATTCACCCAAAAGTAATTTGTAAAAGTGAACTCAAATCACTTACTTCCCCACCGCACTTCGGAATAACAGGCATTTTCGTCACTTTCGCAGGTTCTGGTTGTTGTAAGACACTTGCCAACGTTGTCCTCCTGCTTCGTGCAGACGTAACATTCCAGTGAAACTATCGACCCTATCGATAAAAAAATGGAAAAAAACTTTTTAGCACAGCGTGGCGACGAATAAAATTCCTTTTCATTTTCAAGATGAAGTGACTGCAATGAAATCCTAGTTATTCAGATCACAGGATCTTTTCTTACCCGTACAAATATCCATTTTTAAAAATTTCAATTCATTGTACACAATAATAATATGCCATAGCTCGTGCATACAAACTCCTATGATGGTACAGGTAAGTCGTGAACATGCAGTAAATAATTCCGAAAATTTAATACCTATAAACGACAGGAATGTTATTGCAAAGAACCAGTCCGAATATTTGAACAGGACCATCTTAACATGCAACTGTCCTGTTTATGTCCAAAGAGAGGAAAACTTTATGGGAATTTTTGGGAAAATTCCAGGCGATTTTGAGCCGTTTCAAACCAGCGTGAGACAGACAGGGTGTGGATGGTTGCCAAAAGAGTGGTAAATTGCGACTGTAATTGTAAACAATAAATCGGTCGTTGTGTGGAAATTTTAAAAATCCCGCTCCAAAGTAATCACACTCAATGTCTTTTGTGCAATTCATGCATGCACTCATAGAAAATGTAATCAGTGCTCCGAGCCACCTGCAATAATAATACTGATGAGGTGATATGGTAGAACAATTATTTTCATAATTTTCGCGGGAGATTTGAAAGGAAATTGAAACGAATTAAATATTCTTAATTTCATACCAATTTCGAAGTTCAAAGTCATGGAAAGCTTTCAAAATATTTCTCTTTAAAATAAAGACATTCTAGACATACGGATCAACCGGAAAATCCACTGGTGGTGCCATCGAGTGCAAGATTTGGAAGCGGGTGTTTTAAACTAGAATTTTCCGTCAATACCCAATCTCGATTCCCCATTGCCAAATACATGCCTGCATATGAATGAGAAATAAAATGCCGTCGTTGCTTTACGACGAGTGAGAGATTAAAGAGATATCACCGCGCTCAGACCTTCGTTATATTTCTCTCCAGAAATTTAACATAAATTCGACAGGCTAAAACCTCGAACTAAGTTACATTCAGGTTTGAAACTGGCATTAAAATTTCCAACTTTGCTGACAAACCATAGAATTTTGGGCAGAAATCAACACGCCTAATTTTACACAGTTCGAAGCGACCTTGTCGTGACGATCGCCCATCAGAGGCGAGAGTATTGAGGTAATTATGTCAGTTATTATAATTACATTACAAATTACAGCCTCGTTTTCCTACAGTTTTTTTCCAAGTCAACATTAGTTATAATTGAATGAATCCCTGCAAGAATCAAGCGTGTTCATGTTGGCTCGCATTCATAATTAAACTGACAGTCCACTATCATTGTCACGCCTTCAGTCATCTCTAGAAATTTCCAGTGTTTAAAGTAACCGCAGAAATGAAAAAAGTTATTCGAAAAATTGTGTAATAACTTGTCACAACTATACAGGAATTCTCCAAATCGATGCTAACTAAAACAAATATATTTTCAGAAAATGATTCGTGGTGGTTGGAACCCTGGTCGTGGGGCTCGACGCGGTCGCTCCCTCAACCGACCCGACCTCCCTCCACCCCGAGAAAGGTCACCGATCCAGAAAATCCTCCGTCGGAGATTCCAGGATCTTGAGGCTGAGACTCAAGCTGAGCAGAATGACATGGGTAAAACTCGGGCTAGAGCAAACCCTCGTTTTCGCTCCTCATTTTCCGCACCCAGACCTTGGCTACCTGGTCCATTATTACAAAACCAACCGCCACGATTTTCCGGATGGAACAACAACAACAATAATAATAACCGACCGCCAGCGCCATTCACCTTCAAAGGAGGCCATCAGAATCAAAACAATGTGAATAAATTTGGCGCCATAAATGCGAAGGGAAATGGTGGTCAAACCCCAACACCATGGGACAGTACCGGGGCTCCGCCGCCCCGAAAACTTTTCCGCAGTTCAGACCATCAGTCGCCGTGGGAGCCTGAAAGTGATCCAAATTCCCATTGGAATTCCTCTTCAAATAATTTCAACCGATCTGCCCTTCTCAAGCCGGACTACGTCGGAAATAGCCAGAAATTAGCAAATTCACAAAAAAATGATGATCCCTTCAACAATCCTTGGGGTCCTACGAGCATGAGCAGCGGCATTTCGTCACCTTCCGGTCCAGCCGGACCTGGTGCGGTATTCAATCCTTTGGCAATGGGTTTTCAACCACCGCGACCTCCACTACTACCACCACCACCTCCGCCGCCCCCATTGCAACAGCCGCTACTTCCGCAGCCGAATGCGCCAGTTCGAGAACCCCCTCCTGCTGATCCCACCACCAATAAAAATTTCCGCCCTGGTCTGAGCCAATTTTCAAATGACGGTCATGGCAACCAGCCGAATATTATACAGAATCCCATCGGTGGGCTCATCGTGAAACCACCCGTGTCGTACAATGTGCCCGGGAATTCTCAAATTCAAACAGTGACCCAGGAATCAATTCAGTCACTTGCTCAATTCAGTCGCGCCCCGGATCTACCCAATAGAGGACCGCCTACAATTTCGAAAGCACCGCCACCACCGAAAATCCGCCTGCCTGATCCGCATACTTCAAGTCATTCGGAGGGTTCTACTGGCGAGTCCAGCGAACTTCGATTCATTGAACTGACGGCCTCGCATGGGATCTGTGTCAAATCTTCGCCCAGTATCAAATGTGATGACGCGGGAAGTAAACTTTATTGTTTTAACATTGAGGTAAAATTTTATTTGCTCAACTTGGAAAATTAGCGGGAAAAATATTCGAATTCACTGATAGATTGTTTTTTTTTGTAATGATTTGATGCGTAGTTTGGCCGTGACGACGAATGGGTTTTGGCCGCAGGTCCGTATTTATCTAAAGTGGATGAGGCTCGGGAGCGTGCGTATGAAATTGCCTGCGTCAAAGCCCGCGAATATTTGAGTTCATCGGGACTTAAATTGGAAAATCCGGAGGAATCGGGTGAGCAGTGTTTCTTTAAGGATTGGATTTTCCCACCAAATTCGAATTTTAATGTTCAGTGCATTGCTTAAGGACTGGATTTGAATTTGAATTTTCAACTTGTCGTTTTGTATTTTAAGCTCGGAAAATTTTCCCATCTCAAAAACAATGGCCACATTCGCTGGAGGAATGGAAGGCTGGAGGTCACGGCTCATACCCTGACCCGCCGGAACCATCGGCACCAGTGAGGAAACCACAAGGATCCGAACTTGTTGAAACGCCACAGCAAACACGGGCTCCACTCTTGCCTGGAAAACCGGGCCAACCTGCAAAGGGTCCATTGTTGGATCTCCCGACAAGCCGCCCAGGTCAAAAACCACTGCTAGAATGCCCGCCACCACCCCGCCAAATTCAAAATCCACTGCTGGAACGCCCGCCATCCCGCTCAATTCAAAATCCAATAATGTTGGAAAATCCAGTGTGTCAAAATAGGTCGAATGATTTGCGCTTCCCACCGATGCGATACTTTGAGGACAATTTTAAGGACATTATGGACACCCTGCACATGCAGTGCTGGCTAAAATTGAAGAGCAAGACGGAGCGGGGTGAAGCCCTGGTGGCCTTTGAAGTGGAAGTTCAAGTAATCCCGTCAAAATATTTTCATTTCAAATTTCTTTTTTTTTTTATACAATAGGTTTCTTATCGAAATGGAAAAAAATACGTGGAGTTCAAGCTGAATTTTATTCTAAACTGTTTTTTTCAGAGTTACGACAAAAAGTTTCACGAGTTCTACGGCGGCGGTTTTTTCGTCTCCGAGGATGTCGCCAAGGAAAGTGCCTTCGAAACGGCTTGCGCGGGGCTCAAGAGGGAGTTTCCCAAAGCGCTGGAAAATCTCGGCTCAGACTCGATCGCTGCCAATCAGCGGAAATTTATGGATTTGCGGTAAATTAAAACCGTCTATATCTTCGCATTCAAAAACGTGAAAAGTCATTCCGTTGTAAATTTTAATTCAAATTAAAAATGATAAATTGAAAACATTAATGATTAATTCATATTTTCTCACATGTTCAGGTCAGCACTAGGACTCAATGTACGTTGCATTCCGGAAACGAAGCTGGACGCCATGGGAAATCAGACTTTTGCCTTTAATGTGGAAGTGAGTTGGTATAGTTGTTGGTTTTTTGTTGTTGTTATGGTGCCAGTTTTTGAAATTTTGACTCATGTGCTGTTGAATTTCTATAGTTTTACCGCGGGAGCGAAGATCCCGAAACTGTGTACGGAGAGTTTGGCAATAGTGAGAAGGGTGCGCGGGAACGGGCTTTTGAATTGGCCGTTCAGCGTGTGAAGTATCTCTTTGGGCCTGAGCTGGAGCATTCGGGGACGGAAGGGCGGGGTAAGCTTGAAATAAGTGGAAGCTCAGCCGCGATTATTCAATATTAATTATTTCATAAATGAATTTTTTCAAAATGGAGTAATTCAAGTTACAAAATAATCAAGATTTAGTCATCAGAAAAAATAATATTAAAATAAAAATAAAAATTTTAAAGATTGATGAATATAAAACTTAAATTAAATTAAATTATTGCAATTTAAATTAATAAACAGTTATTAGAAAAATGAAAATTACTAAAAATTAATAAATCTAAAATTGAAAATTATTTAAAAGAACTAGAAAAACGAGACTTGCTAAAAACATTTATAAAAGTAGAACTGCAAATGATTAAAAAAATGAGATAAATTAAAATTTTTTGAAATGAAATAATACAAAATTATAAATTATTAATAAATAGTTATCAGTAAAATGAAAATTTTTAATAAATAATATCTATATAAATATAAACTATTAAAAAATTGAGATGAGCAAACTGAAATTTTTTAAAGATTAACAACTGTAAAGATATTATTGTGTGAGAAATAATTATTAGAAAATGAAAATTATTATCAATCAAATAGTGTAACAACACAAATGATTAAAATGTATGTTATTTGCAGAACGAAAATCGTTACCAATTAATTCATAAAAAATACAGATGATTAAGAAATTGCTATTTGCAAAATGAAAATCGTTTAAAATTAATTAATATAAAAATATAAATGATTTTAAAAATTCTTACTAGATAAGTGGAAATTATTCAAAATTAATTAATATAAAAATATAATAGATTGAAAAAATTACGAAACAGTAATAATTTCAAAAAACTAATTTTAACTAAAATTTTGTTGGTTGAAAAATAGTTTAGAAAAATTAGAATTATTAAAAATTAATTAATATAAAAATATTGTTTACAAAATTTAGTTGTTAAAAAATGCAAATTGTTTTAAAAAATTAATAATAATTGAAATGATTTATTCCAGGCCCCAACCGCTCGCTGCCGCTGCCGACGACCTCAGCTCAAGCGCCACAATCGCTGGTAGGCCGACCAGCGATGCCCGAAGATCTCTCAAATTCGAACGACTGGAACGGGGGGCAGATGCGCCTGTTCAATCCACATTCCATTGCGGCGCGGCGAAACACATCCCTGGCCATGGTGCCACCGTTGGTTCACCCGGCGCAGCATCACCAGTACCAGCAACTCCAGCCGCCCCAAACTCCGTTCCCCACGTTTGACTCACCCGAAGGCTCCCCCCGAGCCGAATACGGTAGGACTCATGAGTACCGTTTTAAAGAGTTGGCAAACCTTCTCAATATGGAATTTAATGTACGGAAAATCCCACAGTTTGAAGGAGGGCACAGAATTTTTGCTTATGAAGTTAAATTCCAGGTTTGCTTGTCTTTCTTTTCACTTTTCCTATTTATTTTGTGTGTGAAACTTTATTATTTACTCTTTTCTGCTCTTAGACAGGATAAATTCGGTTGGAATTTTTCTGGTCATTTTACTGAATTAGTATTTTATCAATTATTCATAAAAATTGTTTTGTGATTGCAAAAGGGCAAGAGCGGGAATTTTGGAGCGCAAAAACTCATGGGCGAATATTCACGGGATGAGGGTTCGGCGCGGGAGAGTGCTTTCAAATATGCCACGGAGCAGCTCAGCTCCAACTACGGCTACCAACTATCTCAACTTGGACTCAATCCCCAGTGCGCCTTCGGCTCCTTTGGTGCGGGGAAATTTTAAAATAATTATTGTATTTTTCATTTCAATATTAAAATGTTATTTTTTGTCTCACAGTTACGAGCTATTTTTTGTTGTAAACTCGTAATATTTTATATCTATTTAATATTTGGCAAATATTGTGCATTGGCCAGGCCATGGCGTGCTCGTAAATCGTTGATTTATATCTTGTAGACTGCATTATTGTTAGAGTTGGTGGAAGAACCATTTCTTTGATTATTGTTAGCTTTATTGTTGTACAAAAGGATTGTTGAGAGCCCTCCCGAGGATGTGTGGGTGAGTGTGTGGCAATGTGTTCATCAATTTTTCAAATTTAATTTGTATTGACTGACAGTACAGTGGAATTACTGCATTTCAGAGCTGATTTACAGTAAAATTTCGTTTGAGCGGTCTATGAGGCAAGGGAGAGGGTTCGGCCTTTACAAGGGGAATCCCTTGTAAGCTGTGAGAGATGCAGAATGAAAGACGTGCACGATGACATTAGTCATTGCATTGGAACCAGATTTTCAAGTTCGTAATAGCTGTTATAGAGAGACTATTTGCGATGAGAGTCGTTATAACAAGGTTGACTGTGCCAGGAATGGAGCCGTTGTAGCAAGATGTACAATATCAAGAGGCGGTGTGAGGTTTACTATAGCCACGGCCGCTGTAGCAGGATTTACTGTGGCCACGGCCGCAATAAGAAGAATTATTATAGTCATAGTCGTTATAAAGTCTACTATGGCCACGACTGTTGTAAGAAGACTTGCGGTAGCGATGGTCGTTATAAGAAGATATACTACAGTCACGATCGTGAAAAGATTTGCCATAGCGACGGCCTTTATAAGAGAATTTACTATGGCCAAGGCCGTTTTAAGAATATTTACTTTACTATGTGGCCATGGCCGTTAAATGCTTACTGTAGCCATGGCCGTTATATAGAAAATGTAATTAGAGCTTCAGCCGCTGTAACAGGAATTTACTAAGGTCAAGTAGTTATGACGTAGCTAAATAGTACAACACTCAACATTGTTCAATGGCCAAGTAATATAATAGTAATAAATTATCAAAGTGGATCTCAAGTAATTTCATCGTAATTCCTTAGTAATCCCGAGCCTACTGAGCAATTCGAGTATTCTCCAAAGTATTTCATGCCTTCTCCAGTGATACTACCAATAATGTCACTGTAATCCCTCAGTAATCCCGCTGTAATTCCAACTCGTGAGCCCACATGCTTAACTCCGATAGTATTCTAAGCCTCTTCCAGATACTACCCGGCTAACCTAACTCCGAGACTAACCTTTGCCATTTCCGAACTACTTCTGGCAAGTCGGACGAGATTGTAATTACTAGCGGGAAAAATTCTCCTAAAAAAATACATAGAATTCTGGCAAAGGCAATAATATAATGTTATTCAATTTTCTCATCATCATCATCATCATTATCAGCATCATCATCATCATCATCATCATGCGTGTAATGAGCAGAGTACTACATGTAGTGTTATTTAATGTAATGCAACAAGACGAGCAGGCTATTCAGTGGCGCCAAACTATGTAATCTTACAGATAAATATCTTACCATCACTCACAGTAGCAGTAATTATCATTATCAAGACGAGCAGGCTATTCAGTGGCGCCAAACTATGTAATCTTACAGATAAATATCTTACCATCACTCACAGTAGCAGTAATTACCATTAGATTACAGCACTATACAGTAGTAGTTGATTACACGTACATTTGCGCGTATATTAGTAGTTGTTGTATAATAACAGCAGCATTTTCATCATCACCATCCACCCCTTCCAAGCTTTAGAGTTATGCAGTATTACTTCTAAATGTACGAATATCGACGACATCATTTTGGATTACATAATGTTGTATATCCATCCACCATTTTAAACCTTGGCGGCTTACTTCCAAATAATAGTAATAATTATTATTATTATAATTATAATAGAAGCAATAATAGTGTAATTTTTTAGGACTACTTTTGAAAATAGTTAACGCGCTTAAAACCTCTCACATATATTTTACCATGGTGATGGTCTACCCCTGGACAAGAGGCATTATACAGAAATGTGCACCATATTACATATTGTTACAAACTGTTACCATTACTATTATTCTTATTGAAATTAGTATTGTTATAATAATTATTATAGTTATCATTAATAATAATATCATTACTACTATTACTTTCATCATTATTAACATTAATAGTATTTTTATTATTAGTCTAAATATTTCGAAGCAGACTTTTCCCGCCTTTTTAATACCGCTAAATTTCCCATATATTATAACAACGCAGGAAGCAGAAAGTATGTTATATTTTTTATTATTATTACTGTAAGTTATACTTTATCACTCAAGCCGGTGATTCGTATTATAATAATTGCTTTACACGTAAATATAATATGCCATATGCGTGGATGTGTGACTTTTTTAAAAAAATGTTCAACTAAAAATTTGAAATCTTGAAAATCGCCTGGCGCGCACAACTTCCATTACCTCGACTAACATAATTATTAATAACAATAATATTAAAAATAATAATCACATACATCCGTACGATCGTTTACACAACAATGACAAGTAAAGGCTTGCTTCTACGCAAAATTTACATACACACATTAATTACACGCAACAATTATTAGTTTTTTGAAATGCAGGGGTACAAATAATAATGAGGACACAATTATAATATCGCCGAGCGCGAGACAAAAAAAAGAGCCGAAGCCGTAGCCTAGAAATCACCGTCCCCACTCTCGCCAACATTATTACAATTATTTTTATTATTATTATTATAATAATAATTATAATTAATATTACTATTACTATTATTATTATTATTATTACAAGAACATTACAAACGCAAGGCCTATTTACGGGCTGGTTCACCCCTGTTTTGATGACACAACGTGACTCTCAAAACGAAACTCACTGATGATCCTCCCATTGTACAAATCCATTTGTTTTTTTATAAATTTAAGCTCCAGCGCGGCGCTGGAATGCTCACTTAAAAGTCTTCCGCCCAAAGTCCCGCATAACATACATGATAGCAAACATTATATGCGTGATTCCCACTTGACGATAATTATAAACGGCGAGCTGGCTGGCTGGCACAGTACTGTAAGCCACTATTCAACGCGATCATACTTTACTACAGGACTTGCTGGCCTGGCTAGAGTAGTTCACGATTTAATATTTGAATTTTTTGACTACAAAAATCGACAGATTTTATCGCGAAAAAGCAATCAAAAAAAGTT
>WJFA01004298.1:0-10979 GCA_009870155.1 Pseudobourletiella spinata | reverse complement strand
AATGCTTGTTATTTCCAGGCAATCAAGCTTCTGTTTCACTCCACAGCGTCAATTTACCAATTTAGTACGAACAAAATCTTTGTCTCACGAAAAACATTACTGCAATCTTGTTCATAGCAACCACAAGAGCTGAGGGCGTACCAGGTGCTAACTGCTACATATGAAGTCGGCTTTACACGACAGCATGCCTGATGCTGCCTGCGTGACATGCGCCAGTGAGTACAATCTTTTCGTGATGGGTCTTAAGACCAGTAGCGGCCGATTGAGATCATTGCAGACCTGCAGACCCTACGGATGCAAAAACTGTTATGGGAAAGTACTCTTAAAGATGTGTGCAACAAATTTTTTAACTTCTATTTTCTATTATGCTAACAGTCGGCAAAAATCATAGGGCAGTGCTTTGCTCATAGTTGCATTTGAGTGACTGCGCTCTTTTATGTCCTTCGGACTTGTAGCCTACTCAGCTTATAATGCCGCCAGTGAATGAGAACTGTGAGAGTGTGTGATGATTCATTATCATGCCTTAACCTCCACACGTTTTTTGTTGCCAATCGAGCAGAATCACATTCCAATAATTAGTTGCTAAAGCTCGAAAAGCCTGTGCAGGACTCCGCTGTCAGCTGATACACAGATGTAGTTAGCATGGGAAAGTTGCGGATGAGGCTGGGCGAGTCGTAATGCTCAGGTTGGGGTTTGTCGGAGAGCACTACATCTCTCTCTCTTTCCCATTGTAACTCATTACTCTTCAAACAAAGTTAACCACGTCGTTGTTGGAGTCTTAAAATATGTTAACAAGTGAGCAAGTGGACCACTTCCTCTCAGTGAAACTTGGAATAAATATACTGGAGAGAAAAAGCCCGGGGTTGCACAGTAGATTTTCTCAAGGAGCTGGACAAGCAGTTTAAATTAGCACTTTACTACGAGGTTAGTTGCAACAGAATATTTTTGTACCCTCTAGTCGGCCAACTACCACAACTTTCTACTCCTCACAGAGTTTGACATGGGGTGCGAGATCCGAAGCTCAGCTCTGCCCACCAACTGTGGATGAAGTAGTTCATCAGGCTCTGAATTGCTCAGGTGGGGCTTGTCTCCAGATAAACTACTTCATGTACCTTCTTCTGCAGTACTTGGGCTACGATGTCATTGTTGTGGGAGCAACGGTGATCGTAGCACCCTTACCCTGGAACCACATCATTGTCATTGCTCGATTTCCCTTACCATCTGGGGATGCACCTACCGGCACCCACGCTTGCTCTGCACTCAATTCCGCTGAGAATTACCTTGTTGACCCCGGTTTCTTCAATCCGATCCCGTGCATTGTGAACTTGAACAGAGTTCCTCAGTCTTACAAAGCAGGGGGTTTCCAAGTGGAGTATCGCTACAACTCAGATGGTGACCAATTTGAAATCTACTTGATCGGGGGTAATCCTGTTCGGGGGCCTCATGTGAGTTATATTCAGGAAGATTTACCTTTTAGCTCTGAAGTAATCTCAGATGTTTTATGATTTCCTTGCTTGCAGAAAAACAGTGAGGAAATTAAATTCTGTGATTTCGATCTCGTCCCCCGCATTTTTGAGGATTTTGACGTTACAATGACCAAGATCTTCACCAAACCTGAGTGCTCCTTCTTTCTGAACACCACTTGTATCTCCCGGTACATTTCCCTTGAAGGTGCTGAACGGTATACGTACGTGGGTATCCTTGGCAGACAACTGAATATTCTCACCTCGGAAAGGCGGGAAGTTACCGAATTTGAAAGCTATGTGGGAATGATGCCGGAAATTCAAAAGTACTTCCCGAAATTAGATCCCATCATTTTGCGAAAAGCTCTGGAGAACTACGATGAGCGTCAATTGAAACTGAGGGTGGAGGAAAAATCTTAAGGAGCTGTTACTGGATTTCATATCAACAGTTGAATAAAAGTTTTGGCAATTGATGTGTGATCTCGGGGCATTTGGTGTGTGTTCAATGAATATTGTCACTCATTTACCTTTTGGCCTCTTTTGGCACATTTGACACAATGAAACGGATCATTTTATAAATGGCTCTTGCACGCGTCTAGAGTAAAAAATTAAGCAAGTAATTCATCTCCCTGCCACCGCCAACATAGTATGTAATATTAAATTCTGTGCCGGTTTGTTTACCTCTGAAAACACCGCACAAGTGCAATGCAAAAGCAACATGCAAACTGCATGTTGCATTTTTGCATTTCGTATTGCTTCATGCAATATGCAATGCGTTGCCGCTTGCCACGCGTCTGAGTCTGAAATCGATTTATATCATTTCGAGGCGTTGCCATGACAGCGTATTCTTCCGATTTTCGGACGCAATCAATATCATGAATTTCACGATTCCATTCCATCTCCTTCAACTCGGCTCTACAAACAAAAACTACTGCAAGATAATCACCCACTCCCACTAGCCGCTAAGGCTGACTGAGAGTTATTTTTAAGGGACAGTTCGCCATTTCGTAGAGTTTCTTACAGATTTCGTCAACTTTTCGTGCCTAATATTCACACGGAAATGTGGATTTATTTCTAGAATTCAGGTACATTTTTGCCGCTTTTAGTGAGATAATACCCACACTGACAAATCATGAGCTCCTGTGCCGCCGCTGGCCAAACCTGCATTCAACCGCCGCCTGACTCGTATCCACCTGTCACATGTCAACTCCCGGGTAAGTGTCAAAGCGCAGCTTCGGGTCGCTGCAACAGCTCCTATCCTTTCTGCCAATGCCTCGCGGAGAGGAAGAAAATCGCTGACGAGCAGGCCCTCAAGTGCCGACAGCCTGGTGAGTATGACCCTTGTCAGAATCCCTGCGCCCGCATCCCCGGACTCCACCCCTTCTGCCCGCCGGGTCAGGTTATTGGGATTCTACCCAAAGGATACGTTGAGGAAAAGTTTCCGCGCTCCCTAAATAAGCCTACCAGCGGCCCACCGCCTCGTTTACCCTGGAAGCAGTGCGTGGAAAACACTTTGGTAAACGACCAGGTCCGACGACCCCTTGCCCGCTGGTCTCATTTCCGCGAGCTACCACCCGTCCTGGTCCCGACCAGTGAAATCCAACGCATTCGCCACAGTATAGACGAGCGGGAAAGGAAGAAAGAGGCCTGTGAGGCTGCTGCAAGGGCTCGCGAGGCAGCACGGGAGGCCTCCTACCAGCGCCACTCCGAGTGGAACTACACTGTGGAGAGCCTCCTCGCCCGCAAGAGAGCCGAAGAGGAGCAGAAGGCCAAGGATGAAGAGCGGGAATTTCATGATTTGAACAGGAAAATGAAGGAAGCAAGGGAGGCCAGCTGTGCTGCGGCTCAGGCCCGTGCAAAACAGCAACTGCTCTTCAGAAAAGGGCTCATAAGGGACTTCCACGCTGCATTGGCTTATTCCAAGAGCCTCAAGGAGATGGAGGACCAGAGGAAACAAGGAGGAGAAAATTCCCTGGCAGTTTGCAAATTTCAGAAAAGGGCAGAAGGCGGACCGGCTGGAGATTCCTCCGAAACTGCTCACAATGAAAACGCTAGTCCTGTGGAAAATGACCCTTGCTTCAAGAGAATGGTACTGGAAAATAACAGGCCTGAATATTCGAAACAAGTCAAAGAATCCGTTTGCAAGCCTGAGTATGTTTTATTTTGAAATTAAAAACGGCCATTCAGGTCATTCAGTTATCAAAGCTGTACCTCCGAACCGCCAAAGTCTGAACTCCGTCCATCCCGCTAATTTTCAGAAATGTACTTTTAAGTATTTATTTTATGATTATTCCAGACTTTTGGAGTTACTAAAATGTGACGAAGATCGAGTCTCAGAACGGCAAGCAGAACTTGAGAAGGAGAGGGAAAAGTTGAAGAAACTTCGAACGGAAAGCCCACTGCCGTGGCCAGAGTCATACTTGAAGTATGTTGAAGAACCCAAGTGCGAGAACAAGGGCGTTTCGGTAATTTTTACAGTGCTATTATTAAAGAGACTGAAAGTACATTGCTGCAAAAATGCAAAAATAGCTGCTGTCAATTAATATTTTGTAATAATTTTTCTCTGGTTAGAAATACGAAAAGCAGGAGGCCTTGCGTCAGCAGATATTCCATGAAATCCATGACAAGTTGGCCAACGATGCGTTCGTGGAGTACCACGAGAAGGAAATTGAGCGACAGGCTTGCGAGTACAACGAGTACAAACGGAGAGTTGACAAACTGAGGAAAGACAAAGACAGGCAACTGATTCAGGAACAGGTTGCGAGGAATATTCGAAATTCGGAAAAAGCAGCCGAGGCTCTCATGGCGTTGAAAGGGGGTCAGCAGGAAAAGTCTGATGAATACAGTCGACTCAAAGATCTTTGGTAAGTTGTCAAATAATTTCTGCAGTAACTTTGTACCGTCGAATAGTTCAACATAGAGGATTTCTAGGGAGACTGAGTATGAGCAAAAAGATAAGGAGAAAAATGGCTGGCGTCAAGCTTTGGCGGAACGAGTTGCAGAAGATTTCCTTTCCCGCAAGGAGTAAGTTTCGGCGAGTTTTTATTTTTGAAATTATGAATTTGAATATTTTAGCTGATTATTTATCACGACGATTATTTACTAGTGAATTTACATGATAAATTCATAGCAATGCTTCAACCAAGCGGGCTGAGTTGGATGCGACTCGCCAATGGGAGAAGGAGTGTTGTGCTGCTGTCTGAAAACTACGAGCGGGAGTGCCAAAAGGATAACAAAAGGCGGGAAGCAGCAAAAGAGCTCCAAAAATATCACCTTGACCAAATAGTAAGGAACTGCGAACTTTTTAAATTTAAAGTTGTTAGTTGATAGATATCAACGAATTCGGGACTGAGCAAGAATTGGGAGGAATTACTCACCTTATTTCGGCTAATCTTCAGGCGAATAAGGTAGCAAAGGAGGAGGAGGAGCGATTTTTGAATGCAGCCTACGGTGAAAAATCCAGAATGAACTACACTTGTGAGATGAACGAAATGAAACGTTACGCCTGGTCTCAGATCGAAGAGTGGAAGGCCAAGGGCCGTCCGTCCTATCCCATGATTCATGCTATGAAGGTAACCTTTAGCAATGCTCCATGCGAGCAACTTATTCTGTGTTCTGTAAATATTGTAATAGTTGACACGGCCTTGAATTGAACTGATTTACCTCATGATTTGATGATTGCGGTTTGAAATTTTCTTTTAAAACTTCCGGGATCTCTGATCCGCAGAAATGGGACTACGATGCTGGCATGAATCCGAAACTTTATAGCCGAACCCCCTGTGGACCCCAGTGTCGCGCCGTCGCATGTGAGGATAACAAAAATAAAGAAGAGGGTCCTCAGGCGGAATCCACTGCCCAGCGCCTGGGATTTGGTTCCAGCGTGTCAGAGGAGCGGAAATAAATACGAGTTGTCTTCTAGCTGTTAACTGAATAAAGGACCATTTGCTATAAACACGAGATGTCATATACTTACTCTTTCAGGAATTTCGTCTTCTCCTGCCATTGAAGTCACGGATGATACTGTGTCAATCAGAAAGTCAGACATTTTCGGTACAGTCAACGTCATACTCAGTAATCAAAATATGAACGGTGCAGTAATGTGCTAATGTCAACTACAAAAATATGATACTTTTTATTCCCCCATTTTCATTGAATTTACAATTACACCTGACCCAAAAGTTAGTTGTCAACTATGCTAATACCCTTTTGCGCCGCCGCACGGAAACATTGTAGTGTAGTCTTCAGATTGAATTGGAAAATATTACAGATCACAAGTTGGTACCAGTTCTAAATTTTCTGCCGAGAATCCAAAATGCCCGCCGTTGAAAGGGATCAGACAACCATATAACCCTGAGCAGTCAATAGGCGTGACCTTTATTTCCCTGTTGTCGGCCGGCTTGGACTGGCTGGCCTTTGAGCTGCGGATTGAACAGGTGAAGGTCTTTGTGGCCGTTGCACGGGAGCTGGTCTTGGTACTGGTCCCCTAACCGGAGCGGGTCGGACCGGGCGCACTGCCGGCCGTTGTGACCTTCTAGTTGCCCCGGGTGAAGAAGTTGGTTTAACATTAGAATGGTAGCCCTTTGTACCTTGAGATTGGGAACCGAAATTAGGGGATCTCCTCCATCTTCCTCCAGTAGTGGGGCGCTGCGGTAGCCCTTGAGCTGGGGAATTTTCTGACGGTTCATCATGCCCTGCGATTAATTTTTGCACAGATTGTGTGACGTTTGATGTAGTAGTAGTCAATTCTGCGTCCGCATCGTTTTGGACATCCTTAAATTTTTCAGGTGCGGCGGGAGTATCTGCACTGCCGTTGTTTGGAAGAAGACTTGGGACGTGCTCCGAAATGGGATGTTCCCTGGAGGGGTCCAGCGGGCTTGAATCGTGGGATGCTAGTAGCGGCCCTTGAACAACTTCCTCTTTCGCATGGCTGCTGTAGTTTGGTGGTCCTAAAATCAGGATAATCCCCCGCTCCACGAAAATGGGCGGTGAAATCACTGCTGGGCCAACTCTAGTGAAAGGCTCTTGCCGGGGGTCCCAATTTTGATTTAAGGCAACGTCAAAAACATCGGGAGCACGTTCGTTGAGTGGGGCCAGATCATTCATTAAGTGGGTTCGGTATGTCGGGTGGAGCTCGTGTATTGATCCTGTTCCGTGCGGGACGAAAGCGCAGAGTGCGAAATAGACAGCAAATAGAATACCACGATGGTTGAGACCCTGAAATGAGATTATTTTTGTTATTTTTAGAGCACCAGATTGAATACTGATCAAATAATGTAACTTTGAGATTCGAATACAATCTTACCATAATGCTGCTTCTTGCTCACTGGCACAGTGCTTCGCTTTAAGCCTACGTCCGTCGCTCTGATTATCCGGGGAAATTTCTACTGTTAAATTATCAGTTCGAAGCTGCTGAAGTTCCAAGGATTGAATCTGAGGTTGCGCACCTCCGCTCACCTTGGCCACGGAATCAAAATTCAGCACCCTAACCTAGGTTCCTGAGCTCTTTAAATAGTTGGGCCGTCTATCATCCTCACAACTATGAATGATAACAATATGTATGAGATGCAATTTAATTCAGTCATGAATCATTCCTTGAACTCGTAAACAAATATTCTAGTGGGCAATAAAATGTGCTTCCCTAATGTATTAGTAGCAGACTGGTAAACAAGAATTTGTCATCTTCCTTCACAAGTTTCGCATTCAAAGTTCAGGTGCGCAAGGCAGCAGTGATAAAATTTTAAAATTTTGGAAGCTTTTACACAATTACGTCCGTACTTCGAGGGTTGCTTGAGTCAATTTAAACTTTCGAAACTCACTATGTCATGACCAGAGGCTATGGAGTTGGGGTGGGTAATGCCCTTGACCGCTGGAATCGATTACTTGGCAGCTTTTAAACTTCCGCGCTGAGTGAGTCATGCCGGTAAGTTGAGAGAGTAAAGCAATACATTGAAATGAACCATACTATTAATGCTGCAAGGGATTGGAAATTCCACTTCTCATCTCCAGAAGTAGCACTAATTCTGGTAGAGACTGGTTTCATTTTACAGATCAGTGAGCTGCCGAACGTCATAATCGGCAATCGGCTCTTGAAAATTACTTCACTTAAAAGTGAAGTATTTGATTTTGCATTGCATGTGCAATGCACAATCACGTCAGCTCCATATGATGATAGTTTTTTTAGAACTTTTAAAGTATAGTAAGTAGTTATCTTTCCACTGGCCGCAACTACTTTAACTTTAAAAGCAGCATCTTCAAAAATAGGTGAAGATAACCTGCAACCGTTGATGATTCGTAGGGGGGGATTGAAGAAGGTGAAGTTGTGGTAGCGAAACTGGAACCAAATTCATTCATGTCAGTAATGACCACTGACCATGAGGAACTACAACAGTGCCGTCCAGGTTTTATAGGTGCACATTGCCGTCCGTGGTGGTAAAATGAGAAGCTCTGACCGACATTAGAAGCATCCATTCTCGCCCGCATGAGAAAAGTTATTTGGGGCTTTCGCACGATTAAATGGAGAGATTGTAGACCAACTGAAAGACTTTTACACATGATTAGCTCAGCAGGCAGTAGATCAGATTCATGCATTCAAAAGCAGTGGGAGGATACGAAATGAATTGCGCCGCTAGGGCGTATTGGCCGTAATCTGAAATAGTTTGAATTAATATTTATGGACGATCCTTTCAGCATAAAAATTCAATTACAGCAACAAAAATAAATCTAAATGCAAAACGTGTTTATCCATTCAGCTGATCCGATTGGGCGCCCACGGTCCATTTGTATTGTACTAAATATTATAAGCTTGAACTTGGATTTTTGAAAGGCAAGTGGCTCGGTAGCTAGCTAAAAATGACTGGAGTGGATACATTAATCCACACATACATACCCAATACATGGCACAGAGATTTTTTGAAAAATATGGATGAGCTTGGTCTCGTAAGAACCCGTGGGTCTCGACCCTGTTAGACTGATAATCTTGGAAATAATTACATGCACGGGATGGTGAGATTTAATTTGACGAAATCGTCCCTGAATTTGTCCCGGTTCTTTCTCCCACGCCTGAATAATCGCCTGTCATGATCTCCGGCCCGACTCCCAGAGCCTATAAGAACATTCTCAGGCGAATCCCCACTTACACATTATGGCCTTATTTACAATTTTCGTCATTGGGAAATTACTTAGTGAGACAGGTTTCTGGACGAGTTACCCCAAATCCATTCGAAATAGCTCGGTAGTCCCATCCAGTCGTCCCTTGTAACACTTTGTAAACCTCTCGGTCGTGAAAATTGTAATGACAGTCACCATGTGCACATTGATTCTGCGCGTGCTAAAGCTCTTCTTCACGCTAATTTGTACCCTGTTAAATATACCAGTCTTTCTGGGTGCAGTCCCCATCGTTCTCCTTTGTTTACCGTACAGAATGCTGGTGCTTCTGTGCAAACATGTCTTCAGACCTGAGCTGGATGACATGGTTCGGGGAAGTACCAACTCCCTGTTCGCCATGAATACTTCGCCAGTGCCAACAGCCAATGGATGCGTGGTGCTCTTTTTTGATAGATCAGTGCCGATTGAGGAACTTAGAGATCGCTTCAGAAGATCCATCCTTAACGAAAAGAATCCAGCTGGCTCTTTGGTTTATGGGAAACTCCAACAAATCATAGTCGGATTCATGGGTTACCGCTTTTACCGGCAAGTTGATTCCTTTGATTTAAATGCCCATATTCGGCCCTATGATCTGAGGGGAGATGCTGCACTGCCAGTTCGACCAGGTGGTACGGTGACTGAGGCCGATTTAAGCAAGATTTGTGGAAGAATGACATCATATCCCTGGATCCCGGGACAGAGCAACTGGGAGCTTTTGGTTTTGGAAAACATGTTTTCAGTCAGTCAAGAACCCAGGACAGCCTTAATTCTAAGACTAAATCATGCCCTGGCAGATGGCTACTGCATCCATCATATACTCTGGAAGTTATCCGACTCAACCTCCGATCCTCCGACAGAACTGGAACTCACAGGGAAGGATAGGCAGAAGTCTGTAATTCTAAAATTATTTTGGCAAGGCATTTTACCTCTGCGAATGATTTGGGACTTGGGAAAGGAGTCCCAGCACATGAACATCATGGGTGTGAGCCCTGGCAAGTGGAATTTTCAATTTCGGCCGGATAAACCCCGAAGGCTTATGAGTGTGGTTGCAGGGCCTATCCCGGTGGAAAAAATAAAGTTGATTAAGAATCGTGTTGGAGTGAGTTACATGGCAGTTTTGCTCACTGCTGTGTCTGCTTCCCTTTACAAAATGTCTGTGGTTGCTGGTCAACGTATTCCAGAAAAACTTGTGACCAATTTCCCGCTGCCGAAACCGAATCATCCCGGTGGAATGACTAATCACATGCAAGTTTTCGAACTATTTATTGATTTCCTCCTTTGGAAATCAAATCCTTGAATTTTAATTCATTAATTATTAATTAATTTTTGAATTCAGGTTGGGTTGCAAATTTAATATTTCCCATCTTCACTGCAGCCACATGTTCAGCCTTGAGGAAGATGGACGCCGAATTGAAGAGAGCAGTGAGCTCAACTTCCCCGCTCTCTGCGGATATCTGGTTGAGTTTAGCAGAATTACTACCCGTCCCAGTCGCCAAAATATTCCATCTAGTCCTTGCACCCAGTATTCTCATGAGTGCTTTCAGAGTCGAATCCAACCCGGCATATTTCTTTGGATCTAAATTGGAAGGGAACTTCAATGTGTTAGCAGGGCTTGCATTTCCCACTCGAAACGGTGAGCGTCAATCCGTAACTTTTGGCATAAGTTGGTAGGGAAATGAGTGATTTTGAACTGTTGTGTGATTCCTTAGGAGCAAGTATCGCCATGGGTGGGGCGGATGGAAAACAGCGGATCACTGTTACTCTTGACAAGGATATTTACCCGTTTCCCGAGGCCTTTGATAATTTGGGACACTTCATCGAGGAAGAGATTGACTTGATGTATAAAAACATTGATGACTGCGTTGTCAATGTGTAAAAACGAATATATAGTCAGATTTTTACAAAATATTGACTGCCGAGAGAGACTATCACTGATTAAAGTAACAAAAATATGATAGCACGGGGTATTCGTCTCTACAGTCATTTGAAGTTATTAAAAAATGGAGCAATGTGCAGAATCTGATCATCCATTTCACTTGAGAACAGCCCTTAGAAGTCCGCCTCGATCTACATAGGACGTCCACGACTGGATTTTTTAGCAGTCTTTTGAATTAATTCAGCAAAATTTGATTCAATCGCACCATATTTTAGTATTAAATTGATCAATTTTCTCCAGACGGTATCGGTTTCCGTCATTAAAAAAGGGCATCTGAATCGAGCCGTGGATCTCTGGGAATTCCAATGCTTTGCCACATTTTCAGTACCCTGTAAACCCCCTTAGCCTGTTAGCTTGATGATCTGATAATGAAAATTTCAAAGGAGCAGACTATCGTGCGAATAATCTCAAGAAAAGTTGGAGAAGTTAGGAGGAAC
>WJFA01004297.1:0-10980 GCA_009870155.1 Pseudobourletiella spinata | reverse complement strand
GGAATACAGATTTCCCTATTTGACAATATGGGTTAAATGCTCGGTATATACCCGGATATATAATGTATGGGTATAATATGCATTACACACACACACACACACACACACACGCACACACACACAAACAAGCATACATACATGGGAGCAACTGGGCCAGTGCTTTGGAAGCAAGGCTATGACCATGGACGCGGAGCCGTGGGAAATTAGCCAATTCTCATCTGGAGGACGGGATTCCCAGGATTTCTTATAAATGAAGGCCCGACCAGTGAGGATACTTGGAAGGTTGTTGGTGGAGGGATGAATTCAATCTGGTCTGAGTGAGACAGAGAGGGAAACGAGGACAGTTTTATGACTCCGGCGAGCGGCTCCTCCTGTCCTCTGCCTCGCACCCTCAAGCAGTATCCATCTTCCTATTTGTCCTCACAGTTTCACTCCAAGCCTGGCTCCTCTTCCACTTGCTCATTCATTCTCACGCTCCGGTATTTTTTTTGGTCCTCCTCTTTGAATAAATCTGAAATGTAGGAAGCAATCTTTTACATGTTAAGTGTCTAGTTGATAAATATAAGAGGAGAAATGTATTTTTCAAAAGACCGCTTCACACTTGACAAACATGAGGACTTCTCCCGATCCATTTCCGTCTTTTCAGATCTTCTTCTTTTCCTCCTCCTCCTCCTCCGACAGGAAGGCAATTTCGAAGAGACAAAGCTGCGGGCACGGCTCCAAATATTCACATATTCCTAATGCCTCCCACCATTTCCTTACTCACTCACCGCATTAAAATTTTCAAAGGATAATCCCTCTACCCTTCCAAATCCCATGTAGTCCGGAGCAGAACGCACCACTGTGCGGAATCACTTACAACCGAGAGGTCGATTCCTCATCTCCCCCGCAGTTTACACAAATGTTGAATGTTTCTCAAATTCCAAATCCCCTCCGCCGCTTATCATCATCAGCCAGTTGTTGGAAGGGCGGGGGAAACCATAATTTTCTTGGCATGAGGAACGGAAAAGAGCCGATGACGATGGGAGAAAATCCACCAGTATAGTGTAGCATGGTGAACCCCCACGCCTTCCTCCTTATCAGACGCAGACATGGATTTACTACTATTCTTTTCCCCTCGAAAAACGTTTCCTTTTCCCAGCAAAAAAAAAAAAAGAAAAAGGGAGCACCTCCAAATCTACAAACAACCAAGAGAAAATTTCCAAGTAAAAATCATGTAGCATGTAGTAGTGGAGGAGAAGTGGAATATCACGGTCGATTAAACTGGACAAAGCTCAAGATTTACCATTGATTTTCCCTTACCCGCCCAAAATTAGGATACGGATTCCTTTCCCACAAACATGAATGGGATGCTCTCGGGAGGGCTACGAAAACTTGACTGGAGATAGAATTTTCGAGAGCTTTTCAGTGCGGTCCTCCTTCCTCCGTGGAGAATCCTCCATGTTCTATCTGCTCTACCTGCTCACAAAAATAATACTCATTATAATAATGTCTCTGTCTCCATCATCCTTTTCTGCTTCAGCTTCATCTTCGGAGATCTCCAAAAGTTCCTCCAGTGGATTTCAACTCGAGTTGACTTTTGACTATAGCTGTACAAAAGAGCACATAAAAAACTGTATTAAACTTTTCTCCTCAACGTATTTTCCAGTGTAACAGTGGCAGGTTGCAGCGTGCATTCACCACATGCTGTTTTATACGGTATCGTAAGAACAAAACTGATAATACAGTGGCTTCCACCAAGTCCAGCACTGGATTCTGTGGAGATTCTTCTTTTGATAAAAGTGAAACAAGATGAGAGATGAGATAGAATGAATGCCCGCTCCGTAGAATCTTTCCGCTTGACTCCAACTTGTTCCCCTTTTGTACATGTATTTTTTCTTGTTGAGAGAGATTGAGAGTTCCGTTCGATCCATTCGGATTTTCCGGTCCTTCACTTTTGCCCAATGGAAGTCAAGGAAAAATGACGCGGGGGGTACGAATGGAATTGAAGCGCGTTATTATTCTCTGCTTCTAACCTTGTCGTTTGTGTGTCGTCGTAACGTATCTATACGTATCTCGTTCTTGCAGAGATTTCCAGGATGTTCTTCACGGGTTTTCCGCCTTGTTTCATTTTCCGCTGGAATGATGGTGTAACATGTATTGTATTAAATCCCGTGGGATATTCTCAGTGCTTTCAATTATTTGGTTCTAACGGCGGATTTCATCAGGGTTAGGGTGTTTCGGGGTCAGAAAAGTTATTATTATTTTTTCTCATCCTGTGCTTCCTATTGACAGAGGGAAATGCGTGGAAGTTAATTAATTCTCCAGCTGATGAGTATTATCACTTTCGATTCCGTGGGTCGACACGGACGGAAGGTGGCGATGATCTTGGAGGAAAAATTGGAGTTTATCTCGTGGAAACGGAATTTTAAGAGAGAGGATCTCATGTGCATTGGGGCCGTGGCCCTTCCCCAAGGAGGATTCTGGCGGATTAAAGTGTGAGGAAATTGAAAGTGAGGATTCTGCACCGCAAGATCGTAGTGTATATTTGTGTTGAAGAGCATCAACTTCCTCTGATCGTTCATATGCATAGCTACTGCCTGCCTCAAGCACGGAGAAGATGGAAATGGAGACGTGCCAGGAAGATTTAGGAAACCGTGCTCCCCTTGAAAACGGCTATGTGTTGGGATTTACAATTTGTCCGACACGACGATATAATTAATTGTCCCTGTATTTGCAAAGTGCTTTGGTAAGCTCAAAGATAACGAGGTTTGACTCTGACTCTGTTGAAATAAATTTTCCAATTTTGAGAAAGTGGTGGGTAGTAGTAAAACATTTAGTGGTTTGTAATTTAACTTATAGATTTTCAAATGGGATCCTCCTGTCTGCCGTCCGTGCAATTGTCGTCTGGGTGGAGGAGATTACTCCGCGGTAGGATTTGAGTAAAATATCGGACGACTGCCTGGGTTTGAGCCGCATCCAAAATTACTGCCCGTAGAAATCCTGGCCTGTAGCTAACAAAGTGAGCGATGGGCTCACATTTCGGTCCTAATGTATGGAGGAGAATATTTTTTCCTACTCTGGGATAGATAAGGAAGTGCCGCTCCCGAAAGAGGTGTGTGCGACTCAAGGTGCGGGGTTAGGGAAATTTTGGCAAATGGCCCAGCGCTCCAACTGACGGCTGATTGCTGGATCCCCTCATATCCAGTGACGGGATTCCATTAGGGAACAAATTGGAAGATCTCCCCTTCATCCACCCCACAGCCCAGCTCCTCTTGTCCGACGTGGGAAATATTACTCTCGTCCATAGTGCTCATTGTCGCCGGATGATCATCCCCGTCGTCATGTCCTACACGGTCGTAATAATAATCCGCCAGCCAGCAACCCCTGTCACGTCCCCTGATCATCCTCCGCGCAGTCCCGGTCCCGCCTGGCCACCCTCCTGTCAAAGTGTGTGTGTGTGTGTGAACCGTGACTTTTTTATACCAGAAATGGAAGAAATCCACCCTATATGGAGGATATGGCCGCTGTAAAATGATTTATAACGGGGATATATATGGAGTCGGCTGTTGAGTTGGCAGTATTGAGCGTGGAACTTTGCGATTCTTCTCTTATCCGATCCCACGTTTTTGTGCGAATGTGTGTACCTCCTATACGAAGAAGAGTCTCACTTCCAAGTGGCATGTCGAGTCCGCAGAGTTTTTTTTTTTTTTGGGGGGTAGTAGAAACGATTATTAGAGCTAATTCAATTCTCTGGCTCGGAAGGATACGAAGCATACATTCGTGCACAGGCTCGTTTTCCACGGGTAATAAATTTCCCTGGAAGTGACGCTAATTTTTTGCGGTGAGAATCTATAGTGTTGTTCTCCGTGTTCGTGTTGTTCCTGCGGAGGCGGAGGATCTCCGCCGGCTCCTCTTCCTTCAGTTACTCTCGCTACTGTTCTATCCCTGGTGTTGCCTCACTGTGAAGGAACGACGGGCCCACGGCCCGTGCTCCTCGTCATATAAACTCCCGAGGGGCGTCCGCTCATGTCCCACGGGTGCAGAAACTCTAGTAGTTTCGAATTTAATTCGCTCCTTACTGGAATCACTCTGACCTTAATGGGAAGCTCATCCCGCCGTTCCGCTCTGCCTGTCCTTTCGCTTCCGCTGCGCTCACAACTTTCAAATTTTTTTTTGTCTTGTCTTAATCCACGGCTTAAACTCCCTCAAGTCACATCTCCTGGTGTGGGCGCATCGGTGTGTGCATTGGGCCGGCCGGAGTAGATCTGTGAGAGGTTTGTGCGAGGAGCAATGCATGTAATAAGTTGGGAGCGGCGGTGGAAGTGGAGAGGCGGCGGCAGCAGCAGCACCAGCAGCTCTCCTTCTCTCTCTCTCTTTCTCTTTCTCTGTCGCTGTTTGCGTCTAAAAAATTGTAACGGGAAGATGAGAGTAAAAATGGTGCAATGCAGGCAAAAGGCCATAGGGATGGCATGTGTATATGCTCATGTGTGTGGGCATGTGTGTACGCTCGTGTGTCGGTGTGTGTGTGAGTGTGTGTACGTGAGTTTGTGTTCCACAAGTTTCCCCTTCGTTCCGCCTATTGCCGCCGCCGACTCCAAAGGGCCGCTAACACATACGCGGGACGTATCGGTGTGTGGTGGCGGGTAGGTAGTACAACAGTACTTGCAGTACTCCATGAACCCGTTCCCATTCCGTCCACCCTGCCATCTCACTCCATGTTCCTGTCAGCGGAGAAGACCTTGCATTCATAAGGTCATTTTCCAGAGATGTATATACTCAAAAGTGGATCTCTCGTCCTTCGAGCCGCCCGAAGCTTCCCAACTTCAGCCCAAGTTGGGAATCCAGGGGCCTAAATGAAATGCTGTTCCGGCTTCCGCCACTCCCTTGACTTCGCTCCAGCTACCACAAGTCCGGCCTTGTTGGATAACTTGTTTTTAATTCCAACTCGGAGTGCGAGACTCAACTTTTCTGATGATGTTGACGACGATGATGATGATGATGATAATGATAATATGATAATGTTTTAAAGCCTGGCTCCAAATACTTGTAACCATAAGAGTCGCTCCGCGCTCACCGAGTTGCTCAACCCGAATGTGAACAGGTGAGATCAGTAGGGGATCCGTTGTGTGCGAGAGGACGAGATGGGTGGAGAGGAGAGGAAATAATGTGAAGATCCTAACAGGATTCTTCCCTTGGGCCGCCCTCGTCCTCCTCCTGTAATAGCATGACTGCCAGGAACACTGCGGGTACAAGCTGGCAAGTTCGTTCAAGCTGATCGTACACGGCGGACTCCCATATGTTCCCTCCACTCCACAGCAACGTGCTCCCGGGATCTCTGTATGGGAAAGGACAGGAGTGACTGACTGACACAGACCCAATCCAATCCCCTACCCTCATCCCAATCGCTCTGTGTGAGCTCGAAGCCAACAGTTTTTCACAGCTGTGAACTTCCTTAAAGAAAGTCTCTGTTGTTCGGTTGGCGGCGGTGTGTCCTCATGGGTTTACATGTGCGCGCTCGTTGTGTGTGTGTGTGTGTGTGTGTGTGTGTGTGTGTGTGTGTGTGTGTGTGTGTGTGTGTGTGTGTGTGTGTGTGTGTGTGTGTGTGTGCGTGTGTGTGTGGACAACTAGAAGCTGACTCATTCCTACTCGCGGGATCCTGGAGCACACGTACTTGAGATTATTGAGAACTGTGGGGAGGATAAATGGGAAACCACAGGGTACCTGCAGTAAACTCACTATACTGCCGAGGCTCAATAAGTTGTGTGTGTGTGTGTGTGTGTGTGTGCATGTGTGTGTTGATGTGTCAAGAGTATAAATCCGAATCCAGAGTTCTCATCCAACATGGTGTGTGGAGACGCTGACGCTTGTGTATGTGAGAGAGTGAGGAGTTATAGGATGCATGTGTATATGCATGCACATATTATCTCGGGTAGTCCGGACTGGGTTAGGAAGCTGTCGTTATTTCCTTTTGTGTCCCCAAGGAATTGATTTGATTCACCAGCACATCCGGCGGCTCCTACACTACAACTTCTCCTCCCCGCTCCCTCCCGAACATGCGGTTGTTGTTGTTCTCCCTCCACTCTTCCCCTTGTTCTTCTTGGATGACCGTACACTTGAGTGCGGAGCACTTGGCCGTTCATTAGGGAAAACTCTATTATGGAATTCGGTCCGTCTTTTTGTTCTCGATCGTCCTCTCCTTCCTACTCGGCTTCCTTCTCCTCTTCCTCCTTTTGAAATGGATGAGCATTCCCAAGTTGGAATTTCCAGGGAGAGATGAACGTAGAGATACTAAGGAATGGAACTCGTGCGGAGAAAATGCTGACGTGGGATTGTGTGCTTGCGTCTTTGTGTGTGTGTGTGTGTGTGTGTGTGGCAGGAGTTGTGTGTGTGTGCCTTGGCTAGCGTCTCCCTGTGTATGCTTAAGTGTGTTTGTGCGTGTAAGAGGGGGAAGATGCACTGAAGAGTTTCGTTGGCTGGCGCCAAGTCCCTCATCCCGCGGCGTCTATATAGTCTCTTCATCAACTGATCGTCCCACTTACGCACAATCATTTCCGCCTCAGCCCCTTTGTCAGGAGACTAAATGTATTCCCTGGTGGGAACCAGCTGGCTCCGCTCCCGAGAGAAAATCCCCCAACTTCCGCTCCTTTGTCCTCTCGTTACTGTCAGGAGGGGAGGACTTTAGGAAGAGAGCTTCTCCAGTCCCCTTCCAGTTGGTTCCACACGGCGGGGATCCTCCCCACCGCCCTCTCGCGAGCGAGCGAGTGAGTGAGTGAGTGAGGAGGAGCGAACAGGTCCGTGGAGTCAGTTTCTCCAAGTGCCACTAGATGGCGCTGCATGTAAGGTAGTAGTGAAAGTTGTTGGAGTGAAAGCGGTGAAAGTGGCATTACGGTCCAGTTGCTCGTATTGATTCGGCTTGTGATGGAGGAGTTCGAGAGTGAGGGTGGAATGTATGTATTACATCTGTGTGTGTGTGTGTGTGTGTGTGTGTGTGTGTGTGTGTGTGTGTGTGTGTGTGTGTGTGTGTGTGTAGATAACCGGGTGTGCACGAGGGTCGATCTGTGATGTGAATAGATGGGAAAAGATTGATTTATCCCGCTTTCAACTCGTAGCAATACCATGTTCCCTCCGCACATTCGCAAGAAGATGTGTTCCATTTGTGAGGGGCTTTGAGTCGGAATAATCTGATCCACGTAATTGAGCCCTTCATGTGTCTCCGTGGTAGCCAGTCCTCAGGAGAAGGCCCAGCGGTGACAGTGTGAAACCCAGACCGATCCACGAGGTGAGCCTCTCCTCCGGCGGAAATCTACTGTGCTCAGCCTTGCCCAACTCGTATCTCAAGTCCACTTTTCCCTCCATATTCTTCTCTTCGTCCATTCGGGAATCCGGATGGCTGTCTGTGCGGAACTGAAGGGGTTCAGTTTTCCTTGTGGAGAGGAGGATGATGAAAATGATGATGATGATTATTTTCCACAGCTTTTCACCCACAATTCTATCTGTACTTTCCTCCCCTGCGCTGCGCTGGTGGAATGCGGATGAGTCACTGTTCAAATTGGACGAGAGGGCATAGAGATTATTATTATTATTATTATTATTATTATTATTATTATTATTATTATTATTATTATTGCGTGGGGAAAAAATCCCTTTCTCCTCCGTCGTTATGGGAGAAAAATTCTATGGGAACGGGGGGTTTCCTCCAGTGGATTTCTCTATATAAATGGTCTTCCACGCCCATAGAGAAGTGGGAAGATTCCAGCTCTACCTCCGCACATACTGCGAAGAATAAGATTCCGGCGTAGAGTGAGTCCCTCCATGCATCATCTTCCCCAAGTCTTTCCAACCCACTACCCACACTCCAGATCTGATAAAATGGAAGCACACCAGGTTTTATTCCTCGAGCCTACACCCTTTTACATGTGTACGAATTCAGAGCATATATATGTACATATATGCAGGTGGATGGCACACTGCTCGGACCTCTCACAGCGTTGGTGAAAGTTCCACATTCCTCCTGTTTTTGGTAAAATCCAAGTTGACAGCAACTTTCACCAAACTTTCCCCTTACTTTCTCCAGCGGCTAAACGTTCATTCTAGAGGTTTTTTTGTTGATGTATTTGAGTTCTCATCAAGTCAGACTGTAGGGTTTGCTGTACTTTCACCAGTCATGTTCTCAGGACCGGAGAAAGTTCCCAGGACTTCCAAGGTCCCGTGGAGTCTAAGAGTAGTGCTGCCGTGTGCACATGTTCATGTTGACATGCATAAATGGTGCACATGAGTGCACACTCTGGTGGTCTACCGCACGTCCATCTTTGCATTTGAGCCGGAGCACAAGTGCCCACATGATCGCTTGCATTACCTTGTGTAACCGTGCATTTCTGCAAGTGGACATCCGTGAATATGTACACTACATGTGTTGCATTTATGATCATATACGCATATCTTTACCCACGTGCATATGCATCCCTCCACATATGCACACTAGTATGTTGTCACGTAAATTTTATGCGAACGTATAAAATACATCCGTTACGTACATACTTTACGTAATTGTTTTTACAACTTTATACTTTCCCACATGCATAAATTACATGTGCATACGGGAAAGCACACCTGTGCATTTGCACGTTGACCAATCTGTACTCGTGTGTGTAATTTACCTACTTTTATTTACGTTGGCTCATCCATATGCATGACATGTCGACATGCATACAGATGCACATTGGCCCATTTGGGCGTCTGTAATTAACATACTTACATTTACTCACTGCGCTGTTAATGTACACGAGCCTACCCGTGGGTCTTGCAGGCCTACTGTTGTACATATTTGTGCACCCCCAGTTTGTTCATCACATGAACGAACATTGCCCATCTCTGTGAGCCATGGTATGAGCGGGAGCGTGTATATGTAGGCCATGTAATCTACAACCTGGAAATGGTTGAATAGGGTGAACGGGGTTAGGGGAAAGTAGTGCTGTGTTAAGGCTGACGGGAAGGAACCGAACGTGAATGTCTATATATGTGGGACATCCAGCTTGGAGGCAAGTAGGCAGGCAGACAGAGATGTGCCGAGCAGGACCGACGGATCCAGTGGAAAGTGGAAGGAGAGTGAGTGAGAGAGAGAGAGAGAGAGGGAGAGTGAAAGGGTGGAGGAGCCCGGGAATGAAGCTATCTAGAGTTGAGAGTAGTTGTTGAGGGCGTATTAGAGGCAGGAGCGAGTTTTACTATTGCTACTACCACTACCACTACTACTGCTGCTACTACGACTCGTACAACCATCCTTGCTGCTGGGACGACGGCGGCGGTGGTGGCGAGTACGACCACACCAACGCTGCTCCTCGCATATGTGCATACTGAGAGAGGGACATAGGACGGTGAGCTACGGAGAGCACGGACTGTGAGAGGGAAAAGAAGTGGTGGAAGACGACGACAACGACGACGACGGTTTCTCCTTTGAAATCCCATCCGAAGAGCTTCCCATTTAATTCCTGTCTCACTCACTCACTCTATCTCGCTCTCCCTTTCTCTCATCTGAGCCCCTTTTCACTCATTCCAAGAAACATTACACCTGGTTTCCCCGGCTACCTCTCTGTAGATCACGGGAGAGGAGGGAGAACGACAAGAGAAAAAAAACCATGGTTGGGCTCCGAGCCCGGGGGGAATCAATTTTGGTGAAAAAGATAACCTCACACATCTTCCATTACAAGCCGTTCTCATCCTCATCATCATCATCATCATCATCATCTTCTTACATCAGAGGGTCGTGTGGATGCGCTGGTGAAAGTATAGTGAAAGTTTAGTAATGGTCCATCATCCAGTCGGAACATTCTGTATTGCATCTGCGGGATTTCCCCCGAAAATCTCCCGGAATCAGCAGAAGAGTACTACTCTGACAACTGTCATATAGTGCTGTGAACCACTCAATTGGGTCCCTGTTTGGAGTTGAATCAAAATTGGGGGTGTTACTCACCTTGTGGTGGTCGTGACTGTTGATAAAATCCTGCGAGGAGTCCAGGGACTTGGGCGGAGAGTGCTGCCGAGTTTGAGGACCAAGTCCCGCACCCTTTTTGGCCATATTTCCAAATTTTACCGTGGGAATATGACCGAGTTTGAGTCACCTGACGAGGTAAGGTCCGCGCCCATTAGTGTCGTAGGTTGGTGGGGTTCACTAAGTGCAGGCTCCCCACACGGGTTGACTGTGGGTGAAAGCGCGGACCAGCGTCTAATTGCGTAATTTGCTCGCTCGTAATGAGTGCTCGTCGGAATTGATTCCTCTGGGGGGACGGGATCTCGTGACCGGGTTGGGAAATAGACGCGGAGGAGTGGAGCCCTCGCATGTGCGGGAGGATGATGGGAGTGATGGGGCGTCCGGCCCATTTCAAATTTCCGCCCATCAATCCCCCTGGAAAATCCCTCGGACTCATTTGTTGTTTATTTCCGGAGGGGAAGACGCTAATGAGGTGGAGCGATGTGGGATTTGAATTTACTTTCCCGCCATTTGCTCTCCCGTTTCCACCTGGGTAAACCATGTTAGTTTTTGCCGCCGGGCTTTGCGGACCCTTAGCACTGCGGGAGGTCGTAGTAGGATGATGAATAGGAATTTGAATCTAGTTTTGAAATTTCGAGTCTCATGTCAATGTCAACAATGTGGGATCGCTACATGCGCTAATGAGAATTTGAATCCCCCGCCCTGGGATCCATCCATTCAGGATAGGAGAGCATCTTGAAGACAGTGACTAATGAGGGAGGAGTTGAATCTCCTCCCATAATTTGAGCGGCTCCTTATCCTGCACTAACTAATGAGAATTTGAATTTATTTTCCCGCCACTCCGTGCCCAACAACTTTCCTAGGAATCTTGGGGATGGTTGGAAATGAGGAGCAAGTTTATGCTAATAGGGATAAGCTTGGTGCGGGTGTTATGTATAAACTTATGGTCTATGGTGCGTTATGCGGCACCCTGTACAATTTTTGATTCTGTCCTTCTGCATCACCCTGTATCC
>WJFA01004296.1:0-10980 GCA_009870155.1 Pseudobourletiella spinata | reverse complement strand
CGGCCCGCCGGAATCCCAGATCGTCCACCTGTCGTCAAATTCCCCGACAGCCGACCCCAATCCTCCGGTGACACCCTTAACAATCGCCCTGGAACCACTTTCGAAGCCATCCCCATCGAGCTCTTGGGTGACTTTGATAATAAGACAAAATTTGGCCCACCCTTCCCACTCCCGACACACCCTGGATTCAGTAATAGCCGACCTGGAGGCACATTCCAATCAGGTGGAAGTACCTCGGCGGAGGCTCCGTACAGGAAAGGGGTCCCGTTACCCGAACAATTAGTCCCTCCTAAATTTGGAACGGACCCAACGGACACTATTAGTAGTGACAACAATAATGGGAACTGGCCCAAGGTGCCAAGTCCGCCGACCATCCCACCCATCGTTACGGAAGAGGCTAAAATTATCTCCAATAAGGAGTCATCCACTTCATCATCCTTGCCACCGGTCACGACGAAAAAATACACGTCACTTCTCGTTCCTGTGGAACAGCCGACGACACCCTCATCCGAACCGACAGGGGACTTTGAGGATGATGAAGCAGAGGAAGATATTGCTCAGCTACATTTGGAACCCTCATCCGTCCGTGATGGCCCATCAGCAGTTCAAGTTGAACCTACCAAAATCTCTTCGTCATTACACTCAATTACCGAGTCATCATCATCTTCTTTCGAGCCTTCATCCACCCTTGAATACTCCATGGTCGAGTCATCCTCCTCCTCATCATCATCATCAGTGACCCTAAGCAGCTCATCATTGACCGGGATCGTACAGCCAACAGTTATTGTCCCGCAGGGTGGTGGTGGTGGTGAGACTGACGAGTCAACTTCCACAACGACTACTGCAAGCACCTCCACTACATCAGCGACAACGTCATCCAACTCTGCAAGTTTTTATGAAAGCTCATCCTCCACCGTGAGTTCGTCAACTCCAACACCGCCGTTACGACCAGGTAAATCCTCTCTTGATTTCCTCACTCATGGCTCAAATTAATGCGGGAAGACTTTATAAAGAGGAGCGGAAATAATCCAATCATCACCCAACTAATATAAAAATGACTCCACTCACACGGCTCATTAAGTTGGTGTACTGCCAGAGTGTCTTTTCTTCTGAATGGCTTGGAATCCACTTTTGAACATAATCCGCCATCCTTAAAATGCAATGAGAGTATTAAATGTCCTGTAAATGTAGGGTTTATATCATTTCAAAGTGGAAATGATGTATATATGAGGCGGATATGAGTGTGAGTGAGTGATTGGTAATGGGAGGGTATAGCGGAGAAACTTGCCCCTTCATCATCATCATGTAACCGGTAATATTTCTCTCTGAAAACGTGTTATTATTACCGCAAGAGAAATATACAGTCGAGAGCCAGTTTTACAAGAGCATTTTCAAATGATGAGGAAATTGCCCATCAAGCTCAGAGTCAAGCTGTCACGGAAATTGCATAACCTCTCCCTCCCTTGACTCCCATTAGTCGTCACAATCTCTGTGCTGTGCTGTGCTGTGCTGTGGTGCGCAACACAGACAGTGCGGGCCGAGGAGCATAGAGAACAGGAATTAGTACAGAAACTGGATGTAAATTTAACGGCTTCATCCCATTGCAAAACATCATTAGGGTCGGGGTTCATTTGGTAATGGTGGATTAGTGGAAAAAAGCGTTGAAATTTTAATAATAATAAGGGAACAATCGGCGGATGTTCCGTTTGACTCTGTCTTTTGCTCTATGGGTGATGATACAATGGCGGTTGACTGGAAAATTACCGTTGATTTTCACCGCCGCAACTTCTCTCGCTTCATTTCAGGCGTTGTAATTAACGATACTCCGTCGAGTGGACGGCCGGTGCCGACTGGGAATCAAGGATTTGGAAGTGTGGAGGTCGTCACAGCCGAGGGTCACGGGCAGATCGGGGATATCTTTGATGTGACTGTGACAGCCAAGCAGCACTACGGCGGTCAGATGACCGGGCAACCCTTTGTTATTCCTGGTAAGTGGTTGATAGTTGGAATATACACATGCATGCAGATGATTTACATGGCTGTAACTATAAGTGGGCTTAATTTGGTTCCACTTTCCCATGCTTTTGTATAAATTTGAGAGAATGCAGTGGAAAAAAAAGTGATGGATGCGGAGTGAGCAGCAAGTCTTTCAGTGAGCTGAGTGAGTGAGCCTCCAAGCTATTTTTTTCAGGGCTTGTAACAAGCGTTGGTGGACAAGGCAGTGTCCTAGTTTGAGAAAAAATTAAGCTCCGATGGTTTCGCGTTTATATGAATGAGCGAAGGTGTGTGTGTGTGTATGTGTGTGTATACGAAGGTTACTCAATGCCTTGTAGAAAGGAAAACGGTTGGAGAGCACCTGTGTGTAGAAGAAGCGCTGCTGCCGTTGAGTAGTAGCATTTAGAAAGTAGGTCTGTAATTGGCCCACTATACCACCTCCGCGGATGGCTACGACGACGTTGTTGATGCAGAAAGAAGTGCATTTGATTTTTCATAGCATTTTCTCCGCTTAATTTGCATACAAAAGCACGAGGGAATGGGGCTTGGACGGGGCGGTGCGGTGGAACGAAAGATAGAAAATGAGTCTGATTTAATGGATTTTGTCCCGTGATTTTTTTCAGTGGACCTCAAGGACGACGTCATCACCCGCCCCCAAGGAAATGAGCAGTTTGTACAGATTGATGGGAAGAGGCAGTACTTTAATTTGCACCCGAACACGGCGGCCGTCGTCGGAAGCGTCGCTCAGACCTCCCTCACAATCAATGGGAACGGGAATAATGGCGGGAACAATGGGCAGTCCTCGATCCACTCAGGCATCCGCCCCGTGTCAACCACACTGAATATTGCCCCCAATTCTGGAGCGAGTAGTAGTAGTAGTGGTGCGGGGAGCAATGGGAACAGTAATAGTAATAACAATAATGGCAAAGTGGGGAAGATGCCGCCAAACATTATTCGTCGCCCGTTGACGAGGAAACCCTCAGTTCCGCCCGTTCGAATCGACACTTGCATCGTGGGGGACGACTCGACGTGCAATGCGGATCAATTTGAGATTTGTAGGACGGAGAGCGGAGTTTCCTCTTGCTTGTGCCGGGCCGGCTATGCTCGGCGTCGGCATAGAGAGCCGTGCAAACGTAAGAATGAAGACATTAAATGCCGAGGAGGAGCAATTGAGGAGATACGTTTAACTCTTTGTTCTTTCCTATCTTTAGCCATTGTGACGATGTCGCTGTCAATGAAACTTGACAAGTTGGGAGATAAGAAACTGAACTACAATCCAGATTACTTCAACCCCAATTCCGAGGTTTACCAAACTTTGGAGTGGGAAACGATTCATGCTGTAAGTTGGGATTGTAACTATACTCCACATATTCTTCCGTGATATGAATTGAGAATTCCGGTGACACGCTTGATTGGGAATTATTATGTAGCTCGATACTTCGCTGGCAGAGACGAGCCTGCAGGGACAGTACGTGGGAGCCCGACTCGAGGCTATTGGGTTTGACGGTCGGCATGCTGTGGTCAACTCTACGGTTCTCATTCAGGAAAACCCGAAAATGAGTTCAAATCATGTGAAGAGGGAGTTGCAGCGGCAGTTAATTCAGTCCCTCACCAGGAGTCGCAACAACTTTGGCAAGTCACAGCTCTGGGTTGAGGGGCCGATCAGCTCTGTGGCGGCCATTACAGGTATAGGCTGCTGTCACCTCATTACTGCCCAGCCGTGGCATACGTAGATTATGTATTCTCATTTTGACTATGCGGAAGTGAGACCAAGTACTCATCCCGAATTTTTCTCAACGTCTCTCCCCATCTTTTTTCGCAGATGTCAACGAGTGTGAGAATCCTGATATGAATGACTGTGACGAGAAGGCGAGGTGTGTGAACACGTTCGGATCCTTCGAGTGCAAATGCGAGCCTGGCTATGGGGATCCGCATGAGAAGGACAAGCGGTTGAGTGGGAGGAAATGTGAGACGTGTAGCGGAAAGTCCTACTGCAACGGGCGAGGGGAATGCTCCATTGAGAAAGGGCAGCGAGTTTGCAAGTAAGTTGAGAAGGCAGGACTATGTACTCCTCAAACTTGCATATATTTTCCTTACGTAAAAATGTCCCTCGCACAGATTTGTACGTGATTACTACTGTGTGCGTGACTACTATAATATGTAATTGTGGATGTGATTATTGTGATTATTTGGTCCTTTACTAATTGGTGTTACACTTTCTAGATGTTCTGGCAATTACTATGGTTCCCAGTGTGACATTGATGGCGAAGTCCTAGCTGTGGCCATTGGAGCGTCCATCTCCGCTGTTGTAATTATCGGGCTGACTCTCGCATGTCTCTGCATGTGGAGGTGAGTGCATATAGTGTAGTTCACTTTCAAGCTATTATTTGTTTGTTTACCCTCACAACAGTCAGGTAGGCTGACGTGAGGCAGTAAAGTGAGTAATAGCCTACTACTTTTCCTTGGCACTTTCAAAAACAAATTTAATTTTTTCCGCCCATTCCCGGCCACTATTTGTTTGTTAAATGCTTCCAATCCCGAGGGAAGAGAAGTTTCGTTCTGAGAGTGTACAGCTATAAAAGATGAGTTTTAAGGTGAAAAAATAAGGCTGATACACCCTGACAGTGCTCTTGGGAAGGGGCTATGACTGCCTGGGTTAGAAACATGAGTGCTATTGGAAGTGTCTGTCAATGACTCTTATTGTGTGTGTGTGCGAGAGAGGGAAGACTGGGGACTGGTAGTTATGTGAATGTGGCTTTTTGTGTTAGGTCGTTGGGTGGTTAATGGCATTGAATGGAAAAGTAATTTGAAAATAATGATCGGAGGCATGAAATGAAATTTTGTTTGTGTAATGGCAGCCGGAGGTGGAAGCGGGAGGAGCAGAAGGCGGCCATAATTTCACGAACATTATTCGGTGGCATGGCATCCCAGGCGCTGAGCTACCTGAGTAAGAACACGATGAATAGCAGCAACCCGTACCAGCAACACGTAACAATGGACGATAGACTGAGATGGGCTCAAGTTGCAGACACCAACCTCGGTGGCAATCTTTACGTCGTAAGTTGTTGTGGAGATGATTGAATGAAGAGGGAGGGTGGTGGAGCGTTATGTCAACCATGAAATTATCCTACTTTTGTTTTTATCCTCAGCCCAATGAGCCAATGAGTTTGTGCTCTGGACTCCCGATGATGGACAGCCGGAGGTCTGTGGAAACGGTGGACACGACCGTCGATGAAATGTTCGACGTGGATCGTCACCCGACCAAGAGGCCGCGTAGTCGATCGTCCCAAGTAAATATATTTTCTTATGTTAGCTATTAGTTCACCTATTGTCAACTACAGTTTTAACATTTTTAAAATTGAGATGCTTTTAGTGGGGTTAATGTTTCTGAAGTTTGCTCCTGTTGGAATGTTATTTTTATTTAAATTTAGTGCATTTTCTCACACATGTCAATTTTTTCTTCCTTTACAGATGCAGAGTGGCGGCATTTACTACGACTTGGAGCCCCAGTCGGAAATGTACGCTTCTAGTCCAATGGTCCCGTTCCCTGCCCAGTTCTGTGTGCCCAGCATGAACCCCAGTCTGAATCCATACGTTCATCGCGGCTACTACAATTAGACTTCGCAATATTTTATCACATAAGGAAAAACAGAGGCTTTCCATTAAGCCAGAGCTTGAAGGAGCAAAAAAAATGTTCTGTTGTTCAAGCATGTAAATAGTATCAAATAGGGTAAGGTGTACAGAAAGAGGATGTGAAGGGGTTCCTCTGTTTGTTTTCGTGTGTAATAATTTATAAATAAGATGATGATCACGTACGCTTTTTTCATCTTAGGTGGTTTGATGCTAAAAATATATTCGTTTCTTTCGGGACTGTATGGGGACTCCTTGTTTGTTTGTATTTTTTTTATTTATCTCAAAATTGTTTTAAACGGTGCACGCAGTACACAGTTTTTTTTACTGAATAAACCCAAATGTTTTGGCGATATTTTGAATTAAATTAGACTTCTCGTTCTCTGGTAGGAAGCATGACCGAGCTGCATTGAATGTCTGTTCAAATAAATTCATGTTGGGTAATACAAAACACTATTGTATGTAGCAATAGTGTATTATAGTGACATAATCAATCCGTAAAATCCTGTATATTACTCACCGCTTTCACGTAATGTGCCTCATTCAAACCCCAGTTAGAGAGTAACCTGTACTCATCCTCTAGTCGTGTCCCAGTTACAGTTGGGTCATCCGTATTTACTGACACGTTGAAGTCGTCTTCGAAAAATCTATGGATACAAAATTTCCAGATGATCTTGTGGTTTAAGCTAACTTGTCGCAAGCGGTAGCTGTGTGAACTCAACTTACTTTACAATGGGATGGGGAACTTCCGTCATTGCGATTGAGCCAGTCAGCACGGACGACCACGGGCAACACTCCATATGTACCCTCTCAGTTTTAACTCTGTTGTAAACATCTCGATCGTTTATAATTCGGTATCCATGACCTATTCGTTCCGCATGCAGAACATCCAGTGCACCCACAACTTGATCCGCATCACCCGACTCGGCCGCGTGAACAGTTCGGTGAATTCCAAGTTGTGCTGCTCGGTCAAAAAATGACACCGCAGCATCCGCCATCATGAAGTGCTCTAAAAATTAAAATATTTATATAAAAATCTCATCTTCATTCAAATTCTTTCACAATGTCTTTTTCCTAACCTTCATGGGAGTCCGGGAGGGCGGCAATGTCAACCCCGACAATTCTGCCTTTGTGAAAATGTGTATCAGATACAAGAGTCAACGTATCTTCATACCAGTATGAGGGGAAACCGCGGATGGAGGTAGCGATCAAGTGACCCTCTGCTTTGAAGTCAGCTTGACCCCTTAGAAGACCTTTAATTAACGCCCCCGTCGAATCGTATACCCACTTGAGCCGCTCTGCGGTATCACCCTAGAAAATTCCCATGGCAAACAGTACAATGTATAAAAAAGTTCAAAATCCACAAACGCTCATTGCAATCACCTCGTTACGAGCCACATCATCTGGAATAATTATGTGGGGACAGAATCGAGCTTCAAAATATATTATTCCAGACTTGGCTGCATCTTCTACTGCTTCATAAGCCACGCGCTCCAGCGCTTTTAAATCGCTCCTGCGTGCAATCCGGTTAATATGGTTATATTTTTTTCAGCATGGTTTCCCAACACCTTTTCAAAGGACGCCTGTTACTTGATGCTTTCCAGGATGATGTCAAATCTCTTGAGAAAGTAGGCTAGGTCAGTCGGCTTCTTCACCACTAAATAATTTCTCAAATCTTCAAATGAACCGCTCCCTGGGAGTGTCAAATTCTTCTTTCTGAAATTGTCAATAGTGACTAAATTTATACAGCTAGCAGTGCATCAACGCAATTATGATTATTTTAATGAAACACCACAATTTTTTACAATTTCAAAATCCTATTCAACTTACAAAGCTAACTCGTAAATCGTCTCATGCCGCACAGACCCGTCCAAGTGCACATGAAGTTCCACCTTCAAAATCCGTTTGAACAAACAACTCCTTTTAATTTTTAAAAACACAAAACTCTCATGTTTAAATTAGGAAATTCCCAACCTAAAAACTTGCACATTGGGATGGATCTGCTCAAAATCAGTTTTTTATACCCTTGTAAGCGGAGCCTTTGCCTGGTAATGGCAATCCTTGTTCCGATTTCGCCGAACTCCAATCATTCTTACGTTTTTATTGTGTAAATCAGTCCCCTGAACCGACCCTGAAACGACCTGTAATCCAAGCCAGTAGCCACTGTGTTATGTCAACGACTGGAGAATTGCAAATCAATGGGATTGTTTTTTATTTTACACTATGCAGGCTACATTCAGTTGCGAAGCGTCTGTATCTGATCTACCTCAGTTTAGTCTCCCGCATAACATGAAACCCCTCACGGTGTCCTGCAGCATTAAAATTCATAACCCGTCCAGTGATCCGCCCCTTCTGTCCGCAGTAATTACCCCATTAAAATCCTTTAATCCCAAAGCACAGCGCATAATCTCACGCCACCACAGCAATAAATGGATATTTCATACACAACGGCTATCTATGCAGCTGTAGATTAAAATGCAAAAAACATCCTACTTGACAATAATCCACTCAATGGAATAAGCCCACATGTGGATCAATTTCAAGAGGGCAACAGCTCATATGAGCATTACAGTAGGCACAAAACGTGTTACTGCTGCTCAAACATCATCCATACGATAAATTGCAACTTCCTCCCAGCATAACCTACGCGTTGGTTAGCAATAAAAATGTAAGCATGCAAAACTTGTTCTCCATGGAATATATATACACACACACACGTTGCCTTGAACAAGCCAACTCATTTTCTCCAGAGTTCAGGAATATATGAGCGTGACTCTCGTTTGGAGCATAATATTACCTCGTCTCTCGCCTATAATATGTACATGAACTTGACTTTCGTCACAAGTATATGAACTTGGCTCAGGTCTGGAGTTGCCCTACAATCTCGAGCTAGGACCTGAGTCAATGGCAGAAACGGTGGGGTAAGGTTGTCTTTGCACCGGAATCGCGGCCACCTGGAGATTTCAAGGTACTCGCCAAGGCCTTGGCCGGATTTCCAGGGTGAGGAGGAAAGGGTTGAACTTGCTCTTCCGTCACCAAGGCTAATGGAAGAATTCAAACGCTATCATAGTCTGGGTAGGTTGCGGCAGGATAGTGTTGCGAGAATACAGTACTAGTGACGTGAGCAGCAGAAGTAACTGACCTCCAGCTCCCTATTCCCGTTCTCCCAGTGAGACAGCCAAGCAGGAGAGGAGCCATATGGAGCCATACGAAGTGTATCTGTAGACTGCAGAGTGTGTATAACGAGAGCCTTGAGCTTGAACCAGATATATTTCAATGACAGAATTGGACGAGGCTATCACTTGGCTTCCTGTAGGTGGACTACTGTGTGAACTAACGGCGAATTGCTCCCAACAGCTGTGGAACATCCACAGGCCAGTGGCTCCAAGTTCCTTACCTTCCAAACCCCAGCCGCACATTGAGCTGGCTCACATCTGTAGGAAATGGGTCCACACTTTTACTTTTTTGGTAGAAGGGGTGATCTTTGAAGGCACATCTGACCTCATTTACTTAACACAGACTCCTGGCTCACCCAAAACTTCTTATTTACAGGGAGGTCGTCCGAGCAGAAGGTCTGAAAGTGAACGTGGAGGGTCACAACTCGTTTTGAAGGTGTAAAATCCATCGAATAAATTCATCATTTTTTAACATTATTGTCATGTTTATTTTGTTGAGCCTCTCAACATGGGTACAACAGTACTTTTTCAGGTGTAGAGAAATATCAATGCTAAAATTAATACGGCTACAGCAAGAGTCATTGTTATGGCATGGAACCGTCGTGTGAGACCAATGGACTGTTCCTGCCGTTGTTTGTAATACTGGACAACTTCTGTTAAGTCGTTGGGCTTTGTAGGCCTGTAGCCCAGGATCCGTTCGGCCTTGGCAATGCTAAAGTAATGCGTCACGGCTGTTTTGTAAACCTCGGCAGGGGTTAGGAGTGGGATGAATGGGAGCTTCATGGACAAGTACGAGAAGATCCACATGGTCCACAGGGGCAAGTTCAAGGTGGGGAAAGTATAGCCTAGACCTTGGATGAGCGGGCGGAAGAATTCAAAGTTGTTCACGGGGACTCCGTCACTGATGAAGAAGGCCTGACCTCCAACAGCTTGCGGAGCGTTGAGGAGGCCAAGGGCAGCCTTGACGTGAGCCTGAACGACGTTGGGGAGGAGGACGAACTGGACGAGGCTATCCCGCCGACCGTAGGTGAACTTGAGCATCCAGAGGCTGTTGACGATACGGGGCAAGTGCCGCTTCTCCCTTACTCCCATCACCCCGGCCAGGCGGAGTGCACAGGTGCGGAGCGAGTCTTTCCGGTCCGCCGTGAGTACCAGTTGCTCCGCAATCGCCTTTGTTCGGGAGTAGTGGTCGACGTGGCGGTGGAGGGGGAAGTAGGGCAAGTCCTCAGTCCCATTCTCTATCTCCTGGCCTCCGTAGACAACATTGAAAGTGCTGCAAAGTGGAACGGACAAAAGGGTTCCAAGGTAACAATTCCGTCAGTCTTGGTCAGAGGGAGAGAGAGGATTTTAAAGCAGGCCATGCACTCGTTACCTCGTATAGACAAGGGCTTTCACGCCAGCCGCCGCACAGGCCTCTATCACGTTCCTTGTCCCCGTCACATTTATCGCTTCCGCCTTGTCCCAGTCGAGCTGCTCTGGCCCAGACATCCCAAACGAGGCTGTGAATTAGTTCAAAAGGGAGTCGATCAAGGTGAGCCCTTGGAATGAGCCATAAGCTTCCTCCCCTCCAAAGTTTCCCATCTCAAATTGAGTGCGGCCAATATGTGTCTCACAGTAGTGAACAAAAATATCCTATATATAACATTTCCCCCTATCCCTAACAGCAGAGATATTGTGAGTTACTTGTGTATGAAGACGGAGTATAGGTAACGGAGGGCTTACCGCTGTGAATGACGCAGTCCGAGTCTTTAAAGGCCTGTTCCAAGCCATCCCGATCTAAAATGTTCACTTTTACCAGCGGAATGTCACATTGGCCCCATTCTGGATCCGGTTTATTGATGTCGGCTAGGAGCACTTCATGTCCCATGGAATGGAGGTCCTTCCCAGTGTGGAAGCCAATGTAGCCTCCCCCTCCTACGATCACAAACTTCATTTTCAGCTGATATTGCAGGTCAAGTCCTGGTGGAAACTATTGTAACGTTCCGGGCGTGGGATCATGTGATTTACTTGTTCCACATTCGCTAATACCGTGATGTGGATGTGGGACTTTACTCAATAGCTCGTTGCTGTGATAAGAGTTGATTGTTCAATAGCTTTAATCAGTGAGACTCTCTGGAGGAATTAAAAGTTTAATGCCCCACGGAGTATGAGTCAGTTTCGCTTTGAGGCGCAACGAAAG
>WJFA01004295.1:0-10980 GCA_009870155.1 Pseudobourletiella spinata | reverse complement strand
TTAAGTTTCAAAAATTGGTGCCCTGGACCATAATTAAGTGAGGAATCTGATGGTAAAATTTTTATTGGCGTGGGGTGCATGACTGTTAAACGCGCCTCTACTTTAAACTTTGACCTCAGTTTTTGACCCGAGGTCAAGGGTTAATTAAGATAAAAATAGGCCTATGCGCCCCTCCATTTATCTAGCTTTCGAACGGTGTATGGCACATGATGGTGCGTCGAGTGGTTTCAGAGATTACCTCGGACATGTGAGAGTCGGCCACGGTGTTTATTATTTAGATATATATATATACATCAAAGCTCACATGCACCCTTCCTCCCCCGCCTTTACGTTGTGGCCTCCTCCTTTCTACTCCCTCCCCTTCTCCCTCAATTATAAGAGTAGATTTGAAAGATAAATACGTTTTCTACGATGTCTTTTCCAATTTTTGAAAATCTGTTCTACGTGCAGAATTATGAGAATTTAAAAGTTTTGAAATGAAATTTCGTTACAAAATGTTTCAAAATTCGAATAACTAAAAGTATTTTTTTAGAAAATTTGATTATCTATAAAAAAAATAAGTTTATGAAAATCAATTGCAAATTACCCGAAAAAATTCTCAAAAAATCAGAAATTTACCCCATATCTCTGGTACCAGTGGTCACAGATCAGTACCACTGATATATTCTGAAAGTTCTCGACGAGAGGAATCGTTTGGTACCCGAGTTCTCAAAATCCAAGACTAGTCAGCACATGTTGGTCGAAAGCTCTTGAAGTTACTTTATAGGATATGTTGCCCTCCACTAGCGTACCTTAACCCTAAAGCCGTTTGCCCAAATTCGGCCTAGATCCCAAATTATTCAAATTTGAGGTTTCATCAAGATTGATTTTGGGAATACTAACCTAGGATTTCCTGCAAGAAGTTTTATGCTCCCTTTGTTTTACCCTTTGGTGTTTTTCAAACTTTTCATTTTTTTCGAACTTGTGAAAAAATAATCGAGAGTCACAGTCCCATAAAACGTTTGAATTTACGACGGCGGGAATCTGGACCAGCTGATGGCTTCAACAGTTATACTCGAAGCAATTTGAGCGTGATTTTATATTATTCAGTTTTATCACTTCTGCTGTTGTTATACTTTCACTTCCGAAGAGATCCACGTATTATTTTGAATGAGGCAGTCAGACAGTCCTACAACTTTTATAACTCATGGAATGTAACAAGCTGCCAATTTTCCTGTTAAGTTATTTAGCTCACTTCATCTGTGAAAACATGTATTTCTTTCCTATTTCAGCAATAGCAACTGGATAAAAATGAAATTTATATGCATGCAAATCTCTTTTTTGCAGAGATCTGCGCGCGTAAAAATTTAATTTTTATCCAGTTGTTATAACTGAAATAGGAAAGAAATCGATGTTTTCACAGATGAAGTGAGCAAGTGAAAAAGTTTGAAGAAAAGTGAAAAATTTGAAAAACACCAAAGGGAATCCTTGTGAACATAATATTTCTTATGGGAAATCTCTTGTTAATTTCCCCAAAACCAATCTCAATGAAACTTCAAATTTGAATACTTTGGAATCGAGGCCGAAGTTGGGCGAACGGCTTTAGCGTTAAGGTAAACTAGAGGAGGGTAACATACCCTATAAATCATGGTTCGATCCGCCGTGGACAGTAGGGTAACCCTCTTGTTTAAAACAATTCAATGACTTTCGCGCCAAATGAAAGACGAGTCTTTGGAATTCTGTTTGGCGTAGCTCATGCCCAGATGGAGTCATCACAACCGGATGTACACTTCGTAAAAGATTTTGCAGGGTATGTTGACATTAGGTTGAGGACATTGATATAAAGGAATTAATGCGGACACAACAATTAGAACCTAATTAGAGACAGTGAAGTCCAAGTTCCGACAATCAATCCGAGTTTTCTTTCCCGTATTTAGTACTCATACCTCCTATGTCCTATGTAAACATTTGGAGACGAGTTGCGGCAAACTAAATCTTAAACAATCAACTTTATTGACGCAAAAATCATTGTTGTATTAGCAGGATTGAGATTTTATTAGCAAGCCCAATCAATATGAAATGATTGACTTTCATTTCGAAACACTTTAGGACTTTCACTGAACACAACTGTCTCATCGAAATGCTGAAAAGCTTACAGTTGAGTGCGAACGCTGTTGCATTTCAGCGTTCAGGCAGCCAGGCTCAGAATATGATTTCTGATTTCCCTCTGAAACGCTAACACAAGGAGAAAGCAAAAGAGCCCGAACTTAAAGTTGGCGCGAATCAAATGATCGTTCACTTAAGCGTTAGAAGTAGTTGCGTGGTAAAGTGCAGCAATAGGTATCTGAACCCTGAAAATTGATAATTGATAATGAGAACGGAGCTGGTAAAACCTACACCGATTTTCGAGGTATCTATTCTCATTCTCAGGATTAGCAAGTTTCAAAGTGATAGCATTATGCCGACCCAACATTCCCAGGGCATTTCGAAACGCTGCTAAAATGGGCTTCCTGGAAGTTCTCAAATTACTCAATGGAGATGAGCCATCTGCTGGCATTCTGACGCCTCCTTTGAAAGAATCGTTTGGCCTTAGTTAGACTAGCTAGCGACAAATTTTAGCTAAAGCCAATTCCGGCGTTTAATTATTGCTTAAGAGTTTAGTGACGCCAAATCAAAATGCCTTCAGAATACAGGTCACTTTGAAATTTTGCCTGCGTACGGGAATTTTTTACAATTTCAAAATACCTGGCACATCAGTCAGGACATTTTGATATTGCAACCCTGCCCCTATTCTAATTTGTCAACCTACAGCTTATAACCCAAGGACTTATTGTCTTTTGTATGTTTTTCTTACCAACGTATGGTTACAGTAACCTGTTTCAGAGTGCGAATATTTGAAACACCTACACTTCCATAAGCAACAAATGGTGTGAATGTCGGCTCTCTGATATTGTTCACATTATTAACCTGTTACGCGCGGAACGAATGGTTTACGCATACTGGAAGTGCTTTAGCAATACATAAATGGGCGAGACAAAGCGAAGAGCATTCACGGCCGCACGTCCGTAGCCCTCCACAACGAGCTCCTCAGCACGCCGTCAAATGCCTTCGAATGAACGGAGTGCCTAGTCAGCCAGTTCAGCTGCACAGTCTGAGCGGAGTGGTGGTCGGTGGAACCCGTGCGCAGCTTGTACTGATTCTTGAGTGTTTCTGTAATCGAAGTTCAATTTTTGGAAAGGGAGTCCCACATCATATATCATCCTTATTAACTGTGGTAAAATCACGAAGTGCGTAATACATGCTAAAACACCTAAGGTATTGTATATACGTTCTGGACAGAATTTTTCTCCGACAGGGTTACCGTCGTAGATATCGACACAACTTGGTGTGAAACGTTTTTTAGCTGCTATTATGGAGTTCACGTTGGTGTCTGAAATGCTGGGAGTTATCTGAACGGAATTAATTCTCTAGTTCTCAAAAGCTTATTCGACTTTCAAGGTATTTTTTGAAAATTTATGGAAACTTTCGTACTATTAATCATCATTGGTTATTGATTGACTGCTGTTTAAAAATTCCCTTCGGGCTGTGTGTTTCATCATGAGTCCTAACATCCATGATGCGTCAATGGTTAATATTACATTTATTCACGACTCTGATATTGTCAAAAGATTGAACTTAATTTTCTTGCGAGGCTAGAGGATGCCATGCCATTGGGAGCTTGACGCTTTGTAAACAGGGATGTAGCCACCACACAAGCCTGTGTCGCCTTTCCCACTAAGATGAAGGTCATGTTGAACTCAATCACACATTATTAGTTTTGTGGATTGAATGACAATAGTGCATCCGCTGGGGTGTTGACTTGAAATGTGCTTTTTATGATTTATCCATATTTAACCTCTGTGATAACATGTTGACAGCTCCCAGTCGCCGCATAGGTTTTGAAAAAATAGTGTCGCCACATCTACCCCACATTATTGGCATCGCATTTTTTGAGATCCTCATTGTTTCCTTTCGGGAACATGTGTTACTGTGGTCACATGTGTAGATTCACACTGTTGGATCACCATCATCGGATCGGATAGAATATAATTACATCCATGTTATCTCATTATTCATTATATACTCGCTACTTTTTGAGTGAGCATTTTTCTGCCTTAAAATTTTCAGCATTCAAAATATTTCTAGCACAGAGAATGACAACTTTTGAATCGTATCGATACTTCTCTCACGAAAATACGTGCATGAGGTATGAAAGATCTTTCTTCGATACCTTTACGCCTTCTGTGTCCTAGTCCTCCACTGCCTTAATTTTCAGGTTCAAAGAATAACTTGAGGAGTTCTTATTATGTAAATTATGTGAATCCGCAATGCATTAGTCCAACTACATCTTACGTGGCACCAATCCTTCCACTATCAGCAGAATTGAGAGCCACTTGCAAAACAAATGAACTAAAGATGAGTATGAGTAATGGTAATAGTGGAGTTAATTAGACCAGTGAACCAGTGTCGGAGTTTCTTGCGCTTGAAAGAGTGGTGTATGTTGTATGTTTGTGTGCACCTTGACTGTTCGTTGGCACTACATTGGCGAAATTAAGTTTGCATTCAAGTCGCTGACAATATAGTCTGCGTGCAACAAGTGTACTACTATTGTAAGTTTTGAAGTTGAGATGAGAAATTGTGCACTTCAGGTGGCTTAGATCGCTTGCCGTACGTAGCAAAGTTGGGTTTAATCCCAATGAGCTTATCTACATGTATCTATAAATCCTCTGTACACTGATTCCTTAAGTATAGCCTAGTTCTGGACTGTACATGAAATTGTCACCATTGTTAGATCAGATCATAACAGAAAATTTCTAATCTAGATGGAAGTCATTCAAGACCAGGGTCAATGCGAGGAAAGGATGTAACTAGGGAGTTTTCCTGGAGTTAAATGGAATAATTTGTGGGTTGCGTACGTAAAAGTGTTCGAGTTCATAATAAGAGGAGTGTGGAGTAGAGGGGTAGCTTGAGTCGTATATACTGCTGCAGGTACAGTGGTAACCGCCCATGGCTGTGAGCAATGGCATTGGATATCAATGAAACTGGCCAAAACAATGTCCGAAATGAGTGTAGCCAATTAAGATTATCTGAGAGTTTCCCCGGACGACTCCGTTTGCAGAGGTGATTGTTGGAGCTCAGTAATGCTCAGCATCATTATGTGGACTTGAGATAGGAATATTTTTTTCTACAGATTTGATTTTACACCAGCTCATATTTAACAATTGTAGTAGTAACGATGTGAAGTTTACTAATCATTGAAGGGTGTTGTGTTAAGCCACAGCCAGTAGCCAATACAAACGAGTTTGGAATGGAAGCAGCAAAAGCCGTCCGATCCTCTTGCTCTCTCTATTCCATACTTAGTAATCCATCCATAGCCGTATGAGAGATTTATGCGTAATGAGATCAGCTATGGAGCATGTCCTGTATGTGTCCATTCTTATTAGGTACATGTAGTGGTGATGTAGAAACCAGTGAGCAACTGTATATGGATAAATCTGTACTCTGAGCTCCATCTTCCTATATCTTTTCAGTATTACAAGTAAGTATATTGTGTCGTAATTTACGGTAAACTGAGGCACAACGAAGATGTTATAGGACTGACGCAGAGACAATTACCTGATCATTTTTATCTTCTGTCCTGCCACAACCTCCACCTTTCATGTTACTTTCAGTTTGCAAATGATAGAGCTGTCAAGATGTGCCGCGTCAATTTTGCCCTGTTCACTCCTTGTGGGAACGGAAACGGATGGGCAAATTTGGAATATTCACGAATTTTAGTTTCCTTGCCGTAATGTAACTAGTATGAAGAATATTACCGTTAATTATGGTCTGATCGTCCTAGAATGCTTAATTATGCAACCATAAATTGGTCACATTTTCGGCGTTGCAAGAATTCAATACAGTGTGCAATTTTACTTGTTTTCCGTGACATAGTGATTTTGCAAGCACAAAGGTATTTTATGAATAAGACTACCGACTCTGAACGTGCAACTCCTGTAATTTTCTATCTTGTGTGTAAGAACTTAGCGCTGAAAATTCGACAGTAACCCGCGTAGCCATCAAATGCAATAAAATCTGCTTAACCATTTGTGAATTACGATACGATATATTATGTAAAAATTAGAGCATCTACTTTCATGGTCACTTTGAATAAACAAATATAAATATTACCGCTGCCCAATTACATCGAGACTTCCTGGTTTGGCTATCAAGAACAAAATCGAAGGGACACTTAAGAATGAATTTAGTTTAGTTAGATTTACTCTCAATTTCCCCTAATATTCAAAGAATTTTCCCCACGTAGTCATATTCTACAGAATAATCAATGCCTATTCATGCGATTGTTTCTTTGATTCATAATAAACGAAGTCGCGCTCCTAGCGCTAGTAGAACGCAGACGAAAAAACTGGACAAGGTATGGACCAGGGTTCTTTCTTTTCATATCATGTCGACATAAAACCGTGATCAGCTCTAAAAATAATTCAGGAGATCGTATCCAACCTTCGACTTACATGCACCCCCATGTTCGCATCCCGGCTGGAAGTTTCGCTTTGACGTCTTGAATACATAGGAGGTGTGAAAAGAATTTGATTAGCAGATGCAGACTAAGACGGTGTATTGATGGCGGAATAAGCAATTAACTGATGACACAAAGCTGATGAGAAGGTATTGAAGCCTTTACATTGTTCAGGCAACCTAGTATAGCCTGTACACAGTTGTCAGCATTAGTTTTATCTTCTCTTAAAATCCAATTTTTCTTTGCATAGGCCTAGTAAAACCAGAACGGAAGTGGGCACTCAATCGGATATTGTTTTGCCAGAGCCCCGTTGACATCCTTTTTGTCGAGGATCGAGGTTTTCAAATGCTTTCCCGTGCTCCATCATCCTTAGGGACTAAAATATACAGAGCTGCCCTGTGGTGTGTGTAAGGTGCTTTTAGCTTACTGGCTTTGTTCCTCCACGAATGTGAAGACACCGGCAAAATATGCGTTCATTGTTTGTGGTAAATAGGTGGAACTTACTTGGATCCTTCGGATTTATGTTGATCGTGGTGGAGGTATAAAGGCGTTCCCTGGGGAAGAGAATCTAGGCCTCCGACTTTTTCCAATCGATTTGCGATGGCGAGACGAAAACGTGAACCCTTTTAAATAATGAAATATCGCGGTGCTTGCTAGAGAATGCTTCTATATTCATTCCAGCTTCAATGGTTTCATCAAAACTCATGTCTGCCGTACCTCCTGTTGCCTACGAGCGTACCGAAATGTGTACAGCAGAACTAATTTCGTGCATTCCTGTGGGGCGAGCAGGAGTTAGCGATTAAATGAATGGACCAAGTGACAAAATTATACTTGGTGTTTGCGAGCCGTATTAAATCTTCGAGGAATGCGTAATGAGGCTAGCGAATCTGTCCCTTGTACATTCTCACGACCGCATCTAAAACTCATGCGGTCTTGCAAAATTCAAGGCAAGGTTGGTATAAATTGCAAGTACATGCCAAGGAGTTGTAAACGTAGCAAATGAAGTTCTAGTGCAAATGATTAATCTGTAAGTCTCACAGCCTTTTCTACGGGGAGGAGAAAGAGTGATGTTGCAAAATTAGATATCACCCACGTTGCATAACCAGTTTCGTCTCCGTCGTTGGTCTAATTTAGGCGGCACGGCTGTAGTCGGAGGGCCGCTCCTGGCCAAACTACATGAAATAGATCTCATGTCGTGTGAACTCTAGTTAATCATGATAAATCAGTCCCAGAAATACCGGGCCCGACGTTAGTTGTGGGCTCACTAAGGTGAAGTAACCACATCATCATGCGCCTCTCCATATGCCGTCCAATCTGTTACTTGGTTTCAACGAATATGATGATGCTGCGGTAGAAAGGTAGCAACTATGAGATGGCTAACCCTCTCCATAGTTCTATTCACGGAGCACCTGAGTTTCAAATCGAACTCGTAATTATAATTGGAGTTAGGAGTGGAGAAAATCCTCCGGGCCGCATCGTCAAATGTGGCTAGGGTTACCAATGTGAGCGACTTATCTTTCGGAATCCCACGTGTTGCGCATGCTCTATCATTTGACCTACGAAACTAACCGGCCTCTTCTCCCACAGAGGTATAAAATTTACAACATCTGTAAATACTTGGTAAGCGTAAGCATTAGCATGAACGCTGCTCGAGTGTTGCACTGTTGCCCCAAGTTCACCAGGTAAAGTCAGTGGGAGCTATTGTATGAAATTATCTCAGAGGTGGATTTTGAAGGATTAAGGGGAATTTACTCCGGCTTTCGGTCATGACTGCTCTTTGGCTTGGGTGTTTGGACCAAACATGACGTAAGTTCTAGAATATACACCAAAGAGAAGATGGGATTGAAGGAGAGAGTTTGAATAGCAAGCTACGATTTTTGGGAATTGAAATGACTCTAAATGTTTGACACCCAGCCCACTTTGGTTAAATATTTGTTCATTCGGTCACGGTTAAGTGCATATTGAAATCTTTGGAAATGCAGACTGTGATCATAAGCATCCATCTACTCGTCATCCAATCAGCCGAAAAGGCGACAAAATGGGAATAAGAGCGAAGATTACAAAAGTTGGTAAACTTTCTAAAATTTTCGAGGTCAGAATTAAATGTGTTGCATTCCGATTCCAGTACTTTCTTGATGGTAAATTGTACCTGGTCATGGCTTAAACTTACATGAAGTTTCCATAACTATTACCACTCATGTGAAACCCAAGCACGGATTTGATGATGAAATGATTCTCAGGACACAATATCAGGTAGCACAACGAGCCGTGCCGTATACATGCGAGCCGTGTAGGTTTTTTGTTGCTCGTTGCCGTAATTTATTTTCAATACAAAGCTGCCGACGATTGCGTGTCCACAACTTACACGTTTATCATCTGTCTAAGCCGCTCATCAAATTATTATCACTTTATGGTAGCAATATTTTCAACGTTGTGCTCCCCATTCCCGACCTTGCCCCTCCTTCGTTAGTGTCCCCCCATGCAGCTATGAACGCATTTCTTATCAGTAATACGTATTCGTGCACGTATGCCGTAGCACATTCATGCGTAGCAGACGAGCGCATCTTTGAGGCTATTTTGTTTCCACCTGAAAGAAACTAAGAGAAGTGGATGCCCGATGTATGCACCCGAGAGGATTCTGTTTTTTCAGCTCTGCTGCTCTAATCTACAACTTTGTTTGGACGATAACTTTTAACATCTTCATCTATTATGATTATTACCACTGCTGATTACCTGCGATGAGCAGGTATATTTTGTATTCAAATTTTCCTAACGCTTCCATTATTAGCGTGCAGTAGGCAGGTTCATAAGATTGGTCTGGTGTCTGTCGATGTGTTTTTGTTTTTTGGCTTGTGACTGCGGTTTCGGGAAGATTTGTGAACATCTGGCACTGTTTCCTGCTGTGGGTGTGGATAGTGTACTCCTCAGCCGAGCCCCGTAGCTGAATGTCTACGGTTTGCACAACGGCCGGGGGAGGCACAGTTTCGAATCCTGGTCCTGATCATTAAGAGCAAGCCGGCCAGCCTTCTTGCTTGTTCACCTCCGGTGGGGAATCGCACTACACATTCTCCCCATTGGCATCAGGGTTTTTTCCGGTGTGTTTTTCCCTGATACTCCAGTAACCAGGTCGGTTGCGGTAGCCTGAAATCGTGAAATGAACAAATTGAACGGAAAAGAAGGAACAGTGACTACCACCTGCTAGGGCTATAAGCCATAAATAAGGAAGCCGTTTTTCCTTTTTCCTTAGTGTACGTCTCGGATGAATTCGTAGGTGAGAGGTGTGCGGATACCTGAAATGGATGAGAAATGTGTTTTGAGTGGGCATCGAGCCCACGTCCGTCGTCGTTTTGCGACTAAGCACTGCCTCGCCGGACCACAGGGGCAATACTTATAAATTGCCCTCAATTTGCGATTTGTTGTGGTGGTATATATAGTGGTGAAGGCAGTGACATATATTTGTGAAGGTTGTGAGTTCGACCATCATCGTGATCAAAACTATTGTATTTTCTATTTCTACCCATTCTGGCAGCCGTTAGTAGTCACTGGGAGTTAGCTGTTTTTTATTTTTAATTTTTGATTTTCACGTGAAATTCTAATTTTTTTATTACGGCTGCATGAGGCGGTCGTTCATATGGTTGTATGGAGTGGTGGTTTTCTTCCGTATTGATACTGAAAAATGCGAGCAATCAGTAGACGTCGGGAGGACTTCACCACCGTGAACAAAACTTACTACTTATCCTACTATCTAACCCTACTGCAGGTGCATCTTGGATGAGTTCGTAAATGGAACGTGTGCGACTGGCGGAAATGGGTGAAAGTAGTATATTTGACTTGGGATTGTACCATAGTACGCATGACCACCGTCGTAGGTGCGACCTGCACGATGCTTCACCGGACAACAGGGGTTATGCATGTTTTGGAGTACTCATCAATGCATAGAGGAATACCCCAACTTTTCTCGGAGGGGGGGTCTGCGAGGGCATATTCAAGGGGGGGGGGTGTCCCCGATTTTACTACTTTAACCATACAAATTTCCAAATTCGTGAAGTCAAAAGCATAAGCTAGGTCTTCCGAGAAATTTCCCAGCAGCGGGTGTCCAATTTTCCCCCGAACGATTAGGGGGTGTCACCCCAAATTAAAATTTTCGGGGGGGGGGGTCTGCGGGTTGGCACGGAATAAGGGGTATTTCTCTATGCATCTATGTCGGTATGTTGGGGTGGTGCAAAGTGTAAGGCATCGGTTCATGTTTGTGTAGGTCGTCGATTCGACCATGATTGGCCTCAAATTTTCTTTTTCACTCATGCTGTAGCACTAACTTTGTGGTCTCCAGCAATGTGTACGCCAGTGCTTTGAAAAATATGGGCTGGCTTGAGAAATGAGAAATGAAAATAAAGTTTTTACCGCACCATTGCAATTGAGAAATAAAAAATGAGAAATAGATTCCA
>WJFA01004294.1:0-10982 GCA_009870155.1 Pseudobourletiella spinata | reverse complement strand
AAGCAGGACATCTCCGAAGTAGGATTGCGGGAAATAGAAAATAATAATGCGATCGTCTCCTGCAACGAATCCAGTTAATGCATTGTATGCTGATCCTACATGCAGAGTTTTCTTTGAGTTCCGACCGAGAGAGGGCGAGAATGTTGGATGTATAATGTATAAAAATATGCAAGGGGATTCTGTCAGAAGTCTCGATGTTCGTGTGGCAAATACTGATATGAGTTGTGGCTTTTCTTTCCCTTTCCCTCAGCTAACTGCTGGATCAAAATTACTTCCAGAGGGGGGCATAGATTAATAGAAAATGTCGAGAAACGTGCCGGATGGAAGGGTTGGTGATGGGAAAGTTTGAGGAATACTTGTTACACTCTCGCATTTTTCCCCGTTTCTAATGGAAATTTGTTTCCGTGATGATGGGTAGGCGGAGTGAGTCCACTGTAAGTATTCTGTCACAGTGCTGTGTACGAAGAAGTGAATGGCTTTGGTGGAAACTGGAAACTTTGCCTGCTCTGAAGGTGTCAGAATTATTCATTCATCTTCATCCCTCCCTCAGGAGTAAGCACGCCTAGCCCAGAATAGAGATGGGAGAATTATATAGATCCTAGATTCTAGTACCTAGTACATTCATTCACCATAAATGCTACTAGTACTGATATTTCTACATTGTGTAGGTTCAAGTTCAAGCAAATGTACTATGAATTCTTCCTTTGTAATTCTGTGGATTTATTTAAAATAAGGATACTTTGCAGTTTTAGCAATAGTGCAAGTGCAAATGATTGGTTGGAATCAATGGCACTATGTCGCTGTAAAATTTAGTTTTTTCTCCCTGGGATCGCATTTTTGCTCTGTGGTACTGCACTAGTCAGAAGTGCTTACTTTACACGACGACGAAAACGTATGTAGTAGAATCTCCATATCCTTGACCTCTCAGGACGGGGAATTTGAAACTGCATTACACAGTGTCGTAATGGAGTTCGAACATGAACTTTGGCCATGATCGTCCCAAAATTACCGACCGTAGACGTGGTGGCTGGATAAAGGAGTTGTAAGCTCAATAGCTATATCTACGACTTCCACCTCCACGTTCTCATTATCCTAGTGCAGTAAGCAAAGAAATAAAATCTTAAATTAGGATCCCGGGAAAAGTTCAAGGGCAGTGCTAGTCTAAACTAGATGCCCACCTATGACATGAAATGCTCAGATTTTATTCCCAGCTCAATATTTTCCTTCGTGCTGGCATTCCCATCGTCTCATGAGGAGAGCTAAAGAGTCGGCTCGAATCTCTTCCACGGATACTTAAATATCTCATCCATCCTCATAAAGAAATTGACCAAAACATTAATTAAATCCTTATTCGAAATTGAAGAAATGCATCAGAATGAATTTTTGAACTGAGAAAGAGAGAGCCATTCCCGTTGATGCGTAATCATGGGAGATCATTGTTCCGACCTAAAGGAACTTAGTGACTCGTGCCTTTGAAATATTCAAGGATGAAGTTGCCGGGGCTCTATGCGAGAATTCCTTCCGGTACGAGGGAAGATGAAAATATTCTCCCGTTATTCAAGACGAGGATTATTGAGGTACAATTTTGAAACAGTCCAATCTCTATAGCTCGAACACAGCGATTTCTTTGGGCCCATATTGGAGAAAACTCGTCGACGAACTAAATAAGTCCGCTCTAACTTTACTCGAATCTGTCCCATGTTAGGATAGCTGAAAAATCGGTCGGAAAAGTTTCACAATACTATCTGTATATTAATCACTCGGGAATTTCCCCCTCGACCACTTCATACTTGGAAGTTGGGAACTATTGGGGATGCACTTTTTAACCATTTCAGAATGGACTTTCAGACGGCTTGATAAGATTTCTCACAACAAGACATCCACAATGTAGTTGGCGAAGGGTGGAGAGAATTGTCGATAAACTTGGTCAAAAGAAGAAGATGCGCAGAAGATAGCGAACCTCTCATTTGGTTACGCTCCCCGCAACTCTGACTATGTTCTGCATAGTTTCTCAGTGAGACACTTTAGTTACTCTCTCTGCCCTCCTTTACTTCTTCCAGGATATAGTTGGATGAGAAGTGGAACTGTGGGAGCGTTCCTCGAGTACATTAGGCCACATCACTTCCGCCAAAAATGCAAAAACTAATTGACTGGAGCTTCTCAAGAGGTGAAGGGGGATGTGTCGACTGATATTGGATGAAAAACTTAGCCATTCAACGACATCCCATATTCGTTTGCCTAGTGACCCCCTTCAACCAAATATTTCCTGACAGATTTCCATAGTTCAGGACGGCTCAATACCACGTGAGAGTGACATTTTATGGAAACATGGAGTGTACCAGACATACAGCCCTTTCAACATAACACCACTTCAATACCTACAGTACTACAGCCCGACAATAATCCCTGGATAGATGCAGTAAAAGCTGCGGCATTGATAATATATCTCGCAAATAAGTTCTGCAGAAATTTGGAGCTCCCAATCATATCTATATACTAAGGAATCTAGGAAAATATGTCCGTTGTACTTTTGACTGGATTGGATTTGTGTATTTGCAACACAATATTTCACTTATTCCGATACCCTGTGTATTCTGTCAAGCCCTGTGACGACCCAAGAGCGAGCATACCATGGATTTTTCCACTATGAGTGCCCGCTTCAGTCACTGCTACTTCAATTGAATCATCCTGCCACCCACTCTTACTATATGAGTCGTCAAGATATTCCAGACTGCAGTGGATTTTTTTTTGCGACAGGAATACGAGGTCGTCTTACGCGTCTCCGGTCTGCCTCATCATGATGGATGTACGCGGATACCATAAAAACAACATTTTTGCATTTGAAACTGTTTATATGAGTCCGGGCGGATGAGATAACTCTACTGAATTATTCAAGGGACAGGATCGTCTCAGTTGTCACGGGACCTACCTTCCTCCTCTAGTTTTTTCGCATTACTTCTTCCATTAATCTCACTGCTTCGTCGATGGTTTTTGACAGAGATGAGGATACAAACTCCTACCCTAGTTCTCCGCGAGATACATGCGTAGAATTTGAACATGTCCCGACTCTCTAGCACTGACCTGTACAGTGCAAAATCGTTGTGGTGCTCGGAAAACGTTAGCTAAATTATTCATTGGTTTTACGCTTATCTTCAAGCTTTGAATGACACCTGACGTGGTAGATAAGAAGATTGGTAAGGTAGATTGAAGGCCAACATCGATGAGATCTTTCGGCGTCATCGAATGGGCTTTTCACCACATGATCGGATTTTATGGCACAGTTGTAGTCCACCAATTTGTTGCCACTTTAGGACACTACCGAACACATAGAAGGACATACACTGAAAGTGGCGAACACTGGTGAGATCATCTGGGGTCATCAGTTGACATTTCGACTGGGTATGGCTTGTAACAATGCCAGAGGGTATTGTTAAAGCTTACACACGCACCCACCGTGCACTGCTACATTTCTATATCAATGTGCCATATAGTTTTCAGACACCCTGTATACAGGTTGACGGTGAGGCAAAGGTATATGCGCCGGCGGAAGTTTCCTCTTTCCTACCCAGTCCAATCAGCTCCATCCCACTGCACACGTAGCTACATGTGTTGTCGGACAGCACATTAACATCCACGTCAGAGAAGTTGTACTTGTTGTGCATAACCTTATATCCATCTGCCCGTCATCTCTGGCCGTTGTTCATATGCTCAGCACAACCCACCCGATCACATTTCCGAGGACTTGCAGTGTAGGACTCTCAGCCCACCACGGTGATCGGGAGGAGAATGGAGCGGAAGAAAGCAGTGGTGGAGACATAGACCGGAACATGGGAGATGTTTATTGGATTTTGACGTAATTCAAAGAAATGTATCAACAGTTCTGGCTTTGTTACATTACTGTTAGGGTAAAAACGAGCCCAATTACCACATCCATCCGACCCATAGAGAAACGTATGCAATGTGTTTGTCGGTGCATTGCTGGGTCTACAACCACTACCATCTGCACCTTGATTAGACGACGTTGACAGCAATACTATTTTACCGGTTTACCAGTCGGAATAAAGGAAACCCCTGAGGTGAAGCACTATACTATCTGCTCAGGCTTTCAAAGTAACTCTCTCAGCGCATATGAGCCTCCCTTCGACCCCCCGTCTTAAGGAAGTGCACAGGAAGTATAAAATAACGAACGCGGGCGAAAGTTAGAGGTAACGACTACTACCATGATATTGCCCTACGTAAGTCCTACCGGAGAACCAACGTATTTCCTCAAAAAGTTCCAAGTATTAACCCGCTCCCATATCCTCCACACTTGTCGTGCACGAGACACAACTTTCAGGTCAAGCCTCATTGTATCATTCGTCTTTCTCTAATTTGTTTAATTTGCTACATACACTCTGCCTAGGCACATATAAATATATATATACACATATAATCTACTGATCTAACCTAGCTGAATTGCGATCTTGTCACTTTAAACTCCGCCCGCCCGCTCATTCCATGTGTTTCACCAGAAGCTCCTCTGTGATTGCCTCCATGAATGTTGTCATTCGTATGTTCTCCAGTCTCCACCTTCCTGCGAACAGCTCGAGTCGTTAAAACATCCATGCGTTTTCAGCAGGATATTAAGTTCCAAGCCAACGGTAAACTACACAGCCGTGCGGCCACGTGGAGCAGCTCCTAATTATAGAAGAAATACAATACGAGTCCATGCCGCTCCACCGTGCCTGAGTTACTGAGCAAGTGATAAAGAAAGAGACCTTTGAGGTGAGTGGAAATTCCCCTCTTGTATACTGTGTACAGTTGTCTCACATCACTCCTGAACCCCTCACTCGAGATGAGCTGGCGAGTGAGCTACAGAATGTACAGCAGTCACAGAATGGACACTTCAGGCTGCCCTCACAGGAGATGTTGCCACAGGGAAAGTTCTTCCCATTCCTCACACCATAAAGATGCTCCTACCGGACTTTCGAGTTCGTGCTCCAGGCTGCAGTTGGGAATGGAGGAGTTTGGTGGGTCCAGGAAGAATTATTATGGGATGATGTATGTATACTACCGGGACAAGCACTTGATCTAAAAATGAATGTGGGTTGTGAGTAAAATAGGTTTTGGATAAGAGCACCTTTAGTGGAAGCTCCCATGTATCAAGCTAGACATGATGCCCATCATCTCAGCCCTCAGCAGCTGGAGCTCCTGAGCCTCTCGATCAACTCCGCGAGCTCCTCCAGAGTAGACATATGGGCCACGTAGGATGTGGCGTATGAGGGAACATTTCAATCTACTCAAATCTATCTAGCTCCGAAGTCCTTTCGCCTCTGATACGCTGACACAAAATCCTGGCTGATCTTAATAAAATCTCCCTGATTCCCCTCTCCTTCCTCTGGTGGATATACACAGACCATTACGAGCAGAGCTAGCTGAGAAAAGCAAAGTTGGAGTGTACACCCTGTGGTGCTGGGACTGTAGTAGTAGGGGTAGTATTACAGCGGCAGTAGGGCAAGAGGGAGTAAGAGAGTACTACTAAGTTCGTTTAAGTCATTTCACTCAGATTCCTCGTATACACAGAGACTGCTTTCTGAGGAATAAGGCTTGATTTGTTTGTCCAATCTGTTCCGTTTCTCCTCATTTTCCTTTTACATACAGGCACAGCAACTCGCTCGTTCTTCCTCACAGTCTCTCACTCCAGCCCCAATAACCCAGAGCCCAGAGCATTCTGAAGCAGCCTCCATCCATCCAAAACCAGGAAAGACGGTGCAAGGAACTAGTATACACAGCCGCAATATCGTTAAGGGAGTTCCAGAGCTGATTAGTTGATTCGATCTCGTATAAGTAGGTACATCCACACCCAGGACAGATCCAACATCCCAATCTGTCTCGTCCCATGTTTTGGTTTTTCTTCCAAACCGTTTCCACGGTCTTCAAATTAACGGAAGACAAGGTAAACGACGTGAAGGCGGGGTAGAAGATGATGATGACGGTGATGGAATTAAAATGAATTGGGATTCCAGCCTGAGCACAGTTTCGTAACTTGATGCTGATCAGTACAGTGAACAGATGCAGTAGTAGCAGCAGCAGCAGCGGCAACACTACTATTACTAATACTGTACCATTATATGTGTATGTTCTCCAAATTTCCGCGCGAGTGTCTGATATTATACTTTCTTGGTACCCTTATTACAGTGCCGTCGTTGACTGGAAGCCTTGAGATGTCAGTCTCCTGTTGCCTCAATCCTCACAGAGCGTGAAGAGACTATATAACACGTCTGGGTGTAGCGTGTACACATATGTATGTCACGTCGGTGTCATTTGTGATTTGAACCATTCTATAACAGCTCTGTCACCGTCCCCTTCCTCGAGCCGCGGGAAGCTACTTTCACAAATGCGACAGTTTTATGCAAATTCCGCCGCGGAGTTTGTCCCAATGCAAAACGGGGGAGCTGACAAGAGCAGGTCGAATCCCTTTATGACGGGCTTGTGGTAAGAGGTAGGAACAACAAAAATAATCCCCCTTCTTTTTTCCTACTACAGCCAGGTCTTCCCGGTTAGTTCAGTTATATACTTGTAGTGGTGCTTACCACCACTGACTACCCCAGGGTTCTGCCACGCGAGTTTCTCGAATTGTTTCTTTTGGTGGGATTTCCGGGAATACTATGTATGGGCTATAATGCATGATGAGCACTTTACTTGAGATGAGGTTGACTACTATTTTAGGGAGTATTTAAGATGCTCCTAGCTTTGCAGCCCTGCTTTGCTCCGGAGGGACCAATACCAATGGGCAGGACTGTAAATACGGTGACAAGGTCGTATGAGAAAGCTACTCACGTAATGTTCCAGTGGTTCTGTTGGGAAAGACGGGCTAAAACATCCTCTGATTTAATTTACTTAAGTACTAACATTTAAGTACCGGAACCTAATACGATTAGTGTCGTAGGGGTGATATGGACAAGTTGAAAAGTGCCTCCGGTTATTTTTACGAGCTATCAAACCATTTGGTTAACTCGTTCGGAGAAGCGCGTGCGGCTTGAGGAACTACTTATAGATCTTATACAGTGATCTACTGAGCGTTTTGCATTAATTTCCTTTTTTTCCCTTCCACCTCTGTCCTCGACATGACGTCGTTCATACGTCTGAGTTTCAGTCTTTCCTGGGACATGACTACTTTGTGAGAGAGCGGTGGCTGGAAGGGCAGGGCTTAATTGCCGCAGAAATGTCTTCTAGCAGTTTCATTCAGGCTGAGACGAGACCTGGAAGTAGACGGTGAAACTTTATGATTTTCACAAGTTCCACAGGTTCCCCGTCGGTCTGAGAAAAACAGTGCGATTGAGTGTGATTCAAGTGATGTCGAGAACTTTTTCTTTCATTGAGAGTGATGGTAAAGACTTGAGTACACAGGACTCTTTGGTGATGTGGGTAGGTCCTTGTGGCATAGCCAGACAGAGCCAGTAACTCTGAGCGCGGAAGTAAAATATATATTGGGAATAGGCTTATATGCATCCAGTTTCAGGTACTCTCTGGAACATCGTGATGGAGGGGAGCAATAAAGTTCTTCCAAACAACTACGATGATTGGGGGCGGTAAATTTGGAACCTCTTGTGTTAGAAGGTATTCAAGTCTCTTAACTGTTCAGTGAGAAAAACTAAGGAAATGCTGAATATTGGTACGAAAATTGTTGTAGTATTTTGAAGGACAAAAGGCAAGAATTCAACACCAAAATCTCTCATCATTTGCTCCTCACCTTTTGCCCTTTTGAACAGTGTCGGCTGTTCTGACCGAAATGTGGATCGGCAGAGCTGCTGCCAAGGCATCGAGGATTTCATTAGAGTCCGAGCGTCAGGTTTTAAAGAAACGGTTGAGAAGTCGACCCTTCTATTGATACTGTAATGTTTGAAGTTGTGAAGCTTCGATTCAAAGGACTGGTCCTCCCTCAAACTTCTTTATGACCGTAGAACGTGTCACTTTGAATTACAAAACGGGCCGGTTCCACAGATGGATGATGACAGTGTGGCTCAAAGGAATGGAAAAGATCCCCAATGTGTTACACACTATATGTGATGAGCGGTGTCGGTGACCCGAGAGATTGTGTGTAATGCGTGTGTGTCTGGGATGGTCCGGCGGTAGAGATCACTCGATTTTCTCCTTGCCAGAAAAACTTATTATTTGCCAGGCTTTGCTCGAAGTGTGTTTACCAGTGAGTGCTAAATCAGGGAATTGTAGAATAACGGTATCGCATGCTGGTCTAACAGCAAGAGTGCAGGGAAGGCATCGGATGATTTTCTCTGCGCCTACACTAGGGTGACTAGATCGAGGAATGACAAGGGAAACTATTCATTTGTTGGCGGCGTACAGGATCGACACCATATGCAATGCATAGCCTGTCCATAAACATACTCCCTCACACATCAGTAGCAGCAGAAACTCAGGTTTAATCCCGCTAGAGGTCAGAAAGTTTGGGGGTCAATCGATGCAAAGGGGATAATACGTGCTCACTGTAAAACCCCATGTTAAATCCCATAAGAAAGTCCCAGTTTTCAAATTTTGCATTTCAAAACCGCATTCCATCCTCTCCAGTTGTTGTATGAAGGTATTATCTACTTGCATGATTAGCAAAATCTCTGTTTCACACTTTTTGAAAATTTCACTGCGTTCTTAGTCAAAAAGGGTAGAAAGTAATATGTTTTCCTGACGTCGTGCACGTGTTTATGAGTACTCATTTGAAATCCAAACCATGGATCCTTAAAGTATTTCACACGGAGCTTTATGTCAGCACATATCCTCTCTCTTTACGACTATTGACCTCAAACTTTCTGATTGGCCCTCCAGAGAGGTAAAATCTGAGTTTCCGCACTTTGCGTTTTGTGAGGGAGTATCTTTGTGGGAGGCACATATGATGCCAACAACATGCGCCACGGGCGTATGAATTACCATTGGTAGACGGGATCGGGATCCCGAAAAATTCCGACATTGTAATTTATTTATGTAATAATTTCATAACGATATTAAACTTTAATTGTAATATATTTACCCAATTGAAATCAAATTCTCTGGGGGTCCGGACATTTTGAAAAAGCGACGTTTATCTCAAAAGCTGGCGCAGTGACAACACTGCTCAGATGAGGCCTTCTGAACCTCATGTCTGATTATTCATCAATGCTAAGCATATTTCAATTAACTTTTTTACGTTTGTAAAACCATTAATGAAATGAAGAGATTCTTAGCAGCTGCTACATTTGAACAGTCCCGAAACTGTTATGATGATGAATTTTGGAAACAGTAATGACAATTTTATCATTAAAAAAAGATTGTACAATTTGCTGAAACAAATTTTAAGCTGATACTGTGATTACATACTGCGAAATATATTCAGGATCATGCGCTACTTTAAATGTCATTCAGCATAGGGACTTCGGAATTTTCGGGATCGGGATAGGGATTTGTGTTACCAATCCCTATCCGGAATCGCGAAGGAGTTTTTCAGTCACAAAAAATCACGATCGGGACAGGATTTCCCCCCGATTGGCCAACAGTAGACGAATAATTTCTCCTTTGAGTCAAAATTCGTGCGCAAGTGAAACAGTTCCTCGGTGCATCTGAATTCGGGAGTTCCGTATCACGGCACTGACATTAGCAATGGATGATGTATTGAAGGAATACTGATATTTGAGCAAGACACTGCCACATGCCAAATGTAAATAGCTGTATGCAGCTTTCAAAACCGAAAATTGGAACTTAGGAAAGTAGCATCCCAGTATTAAATTGAATTTTTGTGTGCGTAGTAACAATGGTGTTCTAATTATTAAAAACTACATCCCGTCTAAAGGTCGTCTGATGACCACGAATGACCTGACTGATGTTATCAGATTTTAATAGCGTTGTGTCATAAGTCAGTATCTATCGATTGCGGAATACTTAGTATGTCCCTCTCAAGGTAATTGCTAGGGATCGGTGAAGACTGGTCGAAAAATTCGGTTCCGTTAAAAACTTATCGCGTCTACAGATCAGACGTACGGACAAGATTAAAATATAAAGCACATGACGCTACCGAATAATAATCTATAACTAAATAACCATATGCCGTAGTCAATTTAACGGGAAACTATAAAAGTCATGCAATTTACTATACTTCTAATATTGGTAATAACTAAATTGTGGATATTTTCGTGTACCTCACTTGCGTTGAACTACGCTATAGCTTGGCTACATGCTCGTTTATTTGAACTTACATATCAGTCACGGTCGGAATCCAATTCGCCCGTCCAGGCTTTTGCTTATCCGCGGCTACAGAAAGCCGAAATGTTTTACAGGAACGACTACGTGCTACGTGGTACTGATTGGCGACCCTGACATTCTTTGCTAATACAAGCAATGCTCGGATACAAAAAGCTATTACGTACTTTGTTGTGGCTTCCGAAATATTGTTTAATTTCTCTGAACTTTAGGTACCTCGTTCAAATGCTAGCACTACTGTACCTTAACACTAAATATGTGACCTGCGAATTTTCACATACGACTAGTGAGGTTAAGTATAGGAATATCTAAAATATCATGGACTACGTGGTCACCCTATCCCGAATGAATTGGACGAAGCGGAAGAACCGGACGGGTGAATGAGAAACAAAGGCGACATTGTGCTCCAAATGCTTTTTCAAGATGGCTAGGGGTTCAGTGCAAACAGACGTCTTTGTACTTTCTTCTCATGGAGAGACAGAGACGGAGTTGGCAAGGCGGGGAATTTTTTGGGAGTAGGATCGTATCAGGATCTTTTATGAATTCCTCTCTCTCCCTTCGCGTATGACTATCACATTTTCTCATTGATGACATGAGCACACATAAATATACATGCAGACGGACACGTGCAAGCATTTCATGTGGGGAAAGTTGATTAAGTTTATCGGTGGGTCCCCGACAAGCATTTAAATCAATAGGACGATACTTTGTTCAAACACAGCTGCATTCCCCACAGCATAGTACAGGCATCATATCTTGAA
>WJFA01004293.1:0-10983 GCA_009870155.1 Pseudobourletiella spinata | reverse complement strand
AGTTTGGAAAACTCCACCACTGCTGCTTGTCGTAAACGTTTCGGCCGTCCGAGTAAATGATGGATTTATGAGCTCGCCCTCATGCTCAGTTCTCTCTTGCTGCCTTGTTGAGTAGGACTGATTTTCATAGGGGTGAGCAGATGCGAGAGGATTATCCTCCCGGTCACCTCCTCCCTCTTCAATCTCCTCTTCCTCGAGTTCCTCTTCCTGAGTTCGGTACCGGGAGGAGGATGATAATGCAGAGGATGATGACTGGATAGTTCGGAGTTGTTCAGTCCGATCCCGCCGCCTAATAATGGATCTCAGCTCATCATCCACCTCACTGGTCTCGCTAAAGACGGAGTCGGACTCATCCCCAATTAGTTGGGGTTGTAAAATACTGTCGATGATATCCTCCCTCCCATACAGGTCCTTCAGCCGCTCATCCCTCAACTTACACATGCGGGATCGGATCTGACGTTTCGCCTCCACATCCTCTGTTTCCAGCCACTAAACAAGGAGACATACAAGACGTGTGTACATACGGAGGCATGTGCACAAAGCAATATATAAAGGAGTTGGTGCATTGAGAAGGAAATGCTATGACAATATCCAGTTAGAATTTATCATCCTTCCTCTCTCTCTCTCTCTCTTTCTCTCAGTCAGAGTCAAATCATCCCGTTCAATAAATTTTGTCTTCTTTTGCTGAGGGATAGGGAGGGAAAATATAGAAAAATACCCTGTACCTCCTCCTATCTTAAGCTCTCACTTTCTACAACTCTCCTTCCACGGCTTTGAAGGTCTTCTTCTCTAAGCCTCAGCCTGTCCCCCAGTTGCACACGCACACACGCACGCACGTAAGCATACTTACCGCGTGCGAGGCGAATGCACACGTACACATGGGGACAGGAGAGGATTTGGGAAGCTGAAAATGCTCCACACATTTGACTTGACATTTCTGACGGAGAAAGTACTGACATAATGCACGGCATGAAGACGAAGAAGAAGAGATCAAAAGATAAAATTTTATGAGTTACAATTGTAAAAATTCTCGCATGCACATGACAGGTGGTGGAGGGAAAAGTCCCATTGCCCTTTTTGTATGGAGGTCTTCTCTAGAAATTCCCCCCCTACTTTTCCCGCTCCCATCCATTTCCCTTCCCTCTCGGATGCATTTAACTTGATTCAACCTCCATTGGTTTCATGTCTGACAAGGAAGTAAGGGCTCTGCCCGTCTCTCTGCCTGGATTTCTTTGCCGTGAGGGTATGTGTGATGTGGTGTGTGGAGCATAAAATCTGGACGGACGTCTCTAACCCTGTCCAACTGCCCCCGCTTACCACTTCCATTCCCTCTAGCACTTCTACGCCCTTTCCAGGACAATTTTGAATCAAACGGAATTTTATTCCCCATGTTATAGCCCCCCTGCACTCAAGTACACAAACACGCCACACACACACACACACACGCCACACACACACACACACACACACACACACACACACTCAAGGCAGTTGGGAAAGCCAGACTCTCAGCTCTGGTATAGCACACCAGCATTCCGTTCAATTCCCCCAAAAATGATTCATTCTTTACCCTGAAATTGTTTTCCTCTCAAATTTACGGGAGCACTTAGCGTATCAATTTGTGAGAAATTCCATCCCCTGTCCGCTAAAACCAAATTGACATGATCCAACCCCTATTTTTTTCAAAACCAATCAAATTAACCTGGAGCATGGGCTATTTTCTCCATTATGCTCCCCTCCTCCTACTAAACTCAATCCTCATGCTCACAAGTCACTGTTGAGTTGAGATTCTAATGAAAAGAGCAAGGGAAGGTCAGCTCATGCTCGGATCTGGCACAAGATGGATCCCTGGATGAAGATATTATATGCAACCGCTCCGGCCTACATCATCCCTGTACTAGATGATGCTGATCAGGCACAATGGTACAGGAGGCTCTTTTCTTACCATCTCCCGAAGAACATTTTCATCCCGAATGTCATCCACGTGGGATATTTTCTCCGCTTCAGACACGTCAGACGCCATTCCCATAAAGTTAGGTCACAAATCTACCCGGGAAGTTTGCGACCAGTCACCACACTGCGGATACACAGACAGAAAAAAACCATGAGAAAAGGGCAGCAAAAAATAGGGAAGGAGAGATGAACAAAACACATTTTCATTTCACAAGTTATGTACATATATATATATATATGTGTGTGTATTTTATATGTATAGTGTACACTATTATATGTATCTCCCGCACTCTCCCGCACGTTCAAGACCATAATGAAAAAACTTTGTGAATTTCCAGTACCGCCGGGAAATACGAGCGTAATGTACTTTAAAACGGTTAATCTTCCAGGTAAATTCGCTTTTACTTCATCCCCTCCGAGGATTTTTTTCCCTTCCGAAAATCGGTGTAACGACTCAGGAGGACCCCACAGCAGGGACCCCCCACCGTATTTTTAAACTGCAATAGCTGTCCAAATGAATGCAAAGTACACCACTAGGGACCACAAAGAGACACGACTTATATGTTGCGGGTAAATCTAGTCATACTTCAGTTCTCACAGCTCCAACCTGCTTCCATCCAACACAGTAAGTTCCAAACGTCCCCACTTGCTAGAGTTGCGGAATGGGAGTGCTTCCACTGAACCGCCAGAAACGGGGAAAGAAAAATTTTAATTACAAATCAATTATGTTCCCCTCGTGGAGCTCTTTTCTATTGTTTCTTTCCATGCCGGAGAAGTGGAATTCTCATCTGTAATGTTCCGATTCTAAGTGAATGAGTCAATCGAGCGCGAGTTCCCCCCTCTATTTCAAAAGACACAAAAGCTTGGGATTTAAATGCCCAAAGTATTCAGTCTATTTGACCATAAAAAGCTGTGGGGAAGCGAATGGGGAATAATGTGAAATTTTTAAAGGTCTGCCATTGAACGACGCCGACTTATTTTCCAAATTTTTCCACCTCCATATGAATCAGTGGGATTGAAAAGTACAGACTTTTGGACGCGCCGTGACAGCAAGGGGGGCAGTTAAGGAAAACAATAAAAGGTACGAATTGATCCCGAAAAGGAGATGCTGATCACTGTAATGAGATTAGCTGGAAGGGATGGGGGAAGTGGACGAAAATGATAAATGTTCCAAACAACAAGTTTTAATAGGTTAATCTCTCCTCCTCTCACGGGATTGTCCTCTCTTCTTGCTGATCAGGAGATTTGCTAGTGTATGAGTTTATGTGTTTATGTGTGTGAGCGGCGAGTGGACTCATACAAGATGAAACTCTTTCTCTCCTTCCGCTTACTCATGGTATCCATCATAAGGAAAAATGACGATGAAAAGCCGCCTACAGTTGCCCTATCAGCACAGAAGATCATCATTACCTCCTCCATTATTCTTACTCACACAATGATCATGTATCCCCCTCCCTGACACCGTAACCATACACACAAAGGTCCACCCTGTTTCAGAGGCTCATAATGTGCCGAGTGAGCGGAAAATGGGATGAGTTATGCTGCTGGAGGACATGGAATTGTCTAGTGTGTGTGTGTGTGTGTGTGTGTGTGTGTGTGTGTGTGTGTGTGTAGACGCCGCAGCGGAATCTACCACCACAAGCTCATTATGAAATGCTCCAGTTATGATAAAAGTTGCTATCATAAGAGGGGCATTGTTCAATTTGGTGCAGAGCGGTGCAAGGTTGAGAGAACACAAGAAGGATCGGCCGTCTCCACTTATTGGGGGATCATGTTCCCACCCTTGTTTTGAATAAGAGTCCGTCTGGGCTGATAACGGTTCAAAGGGGTCAGATCTGACGGAGGTTATTAAATGGAAGGACTCATGACTCATTTCGTTTTTTGACAGAGGAGGATAATGTTGCTTTAAATCCCTTTGTTTTTCTGACCTTTTACTGAGGGCGTGTAATTAGGAGCTACAAGTGTGTGTGTGTGTGTGTGTGTGTGTGTGTGTGTGTGTGTGTGTGTGTGATCAAGTGTGTGTGTGTGTGTGTGTGTGTGTGTGTGTGTGTGTGTGTGTGTGTGTGTGTGACCGAACAATTTGAGTTGGTAGCGTGGGAAATGCCGAATGTTTGCTCCTCCTGCGGTTTGGTGCAGCGGAAAAGGCTGCGATAAAAGTTGAAAGTGAAAAGAGTCAGCGGGCGTGAAGGAGTAAACAAGTTGGAGAATTTTTGGTCAGGCACGCACGCGATAGGAATCGGCAGTCTTGCATCATACAGCGCCTAGGGCTAGGTCTTTCTGGCTTCCTGGCTGTGCATACGGGTTCTGAAGCACTGCATTTTGTCGACATATATGTACAGTGTATGGCTGAGCTTCAACTTTCTGTATGTATGAGTTTATATCCATGTGCGTATGCATGGATTTTGGTGTATGTATGCATGAGTTGGCGTATTTATGTGTGTGTGTGTGTGTTTGTTTGTATGTATATTATGTGTGTGTGTAGTGTAAATTTATGCGAAAATAGGAATTTCGCAGCTGCACAGTCAGGGTAATGAGAAAGCCTGGCGGACTTCCGTGAAATGTTTATATGGCAGTTACTGTATTATACTCCTTTCTTGGTCCTGCACTATGTGCCTTTTAAGAGGAGGCCTTTTGCCGCTGATAATGTTGAGCTGATGTGGGTGACTTTTGCATCTTTCTTAAGGGGAAAAATGTGAGCAATTAGGATTTTTCCATCCATGAAATAACCTCTCCCAAAATAAAATTAAAGTACAACTTATTGAATCAAGACAGTTTAAGTTGCCTCATTACAGGAAAAATTGTTAAAACATGCTGCGACAGAGTCCTTAAATTTCTCTACTACTTCTCTTCCTCTGAATTTTGTTTTTGAAATTACATTGAAAGGAGCCCTCATTAGACTCTGACGACTATCAAAATATGCTGTCCTAGAGACCGAATTAAATACACTTGGACAAAGTTCACTTCTCACAAAAAGGTGGAGAGATTATCTACAAATGGACGAGTCACACCCTCCAGCAGTCACATTTCTGATCTGACATTTGAATAAAAATATCATGATCCCTCCCCACTTACTCGTTCACTTCCTCCTCACGCCATCAGTTTGTAAAAGGATGCGCGGCAACATAAAACTTGACGGAGCCCACGAGGAAAAGATAATAATGATGATGTGACCAAAAATTTGCATTTGTAAAATCAATTCCCCTCACCACACTGGTATATGCATGGGAGTGCGATTCTGCATATGAACTTTCCCGTGAACGGCATGCACGACTTTTTTTCGTCTCCCCAGTATGACAATCAAGTACGGCTACGACGTACATACTATGTGTGGGACTCTCTTGAGACTCGTCGTCTCATATGATCATCAGATCAAGGTTCCCCAAGCACTGAGGAAAATAACAAGGGAGTATAATAGTGTCAGCCCTTGCGGTCGCGCTAAGAAACTAATACACTCAACATGGAACATAAGGAGTCACAATAATAACGTCCTTCTCCCCAGACTGCATAAATTTCCAACACGATGTGGAGGAAAAAGGGCAAGCTGGGCGAAAATATGGTACAGGATCTGACTCAGGATACACATATCTTTACGCCTTTCAAGGTCGGAGCTAATATTGACGCTTCCCCCATATGTCTCATCCTCATGTTTTCCTTCTGAATATCATCCTCACCAGTCCTCACACAATTACACAGACTTACATTATTCCTCATCTAATACTTTCCGTCCAAGCCTTCAGCCCAAAACCTTCGTGCACTAATAACTGGGCTGACTCCTTTACTGCCACTATACTGCGTGCTGCCACTGCTACTACTACAACCATTACACTACTCCTTGTTCGATCTATTTATATACGCATGGTCAGTGTGGCAGAATCATGTACAACGTCTCTCAAGTGTAATGGGACCATTGGGGCTGGAATAAGATGACAAAGTAGCCATAAAAGGACAGCTCGGCAAAAATCCTTGTCGTTGTTGTTGTCTTCTTCACGCGCTCTCAGTCAGTCCATGTCTGTCTCATGTTCGGCTTCGTCGGAGAACATGTTGGACGACATGTCGAGAAGAAATTAATGACGGTCGCATGACAAATAGTAATCTGCACTTGATTTGGTCTCAAATTGCTTAAATGCATCCACCAAAAGGAGGGAGGGGGTCAAGTGCTGACACACAATGGGCACACAATCTCTGAGAGAAACAATATGGATGGATTGACTGCGAGCGGGAAAATTAGTGCGAGTTCGTGAGTGCATGTAACAAAGTTATACCCAAACGCCCAGTCATAGTTCAACTCTGGGATATTGTTTTGGGCGTTTTAACTTCACCACCTCCGCGCGCGTGTTCGCATGTGTGTGTGTGTGTGTGTGTGTGGGTACTCACGAAGACGGACATGGCCGGCTAAGTAATACAGTTAAAGTCATCACATACCATAACGTGTCCCTATCTCCCTGCCTACACCACTTGACAAATGTTGTTGGAAATTTATCACTTCACAGCAATTATTCTGATTAATTCCCCGACTTATTTCTGCCCATCTCCTTTCATGCCGGCGACTGTTGTGAGATCCCCAGGATTTTTTCCCTGTGAAAACTCCATACAAAAGAGCTCTTCTGTACGAACTCACTCGGGCCGATCCTTGTAGAAAGATACTTGATCTCACTCTCCTCCGCCTCCTTCTAATTCTCCCCATGTTTTTAATGATGGGAATGAGGAGACTATAATTTCCCATATTTTCTCCCATATGTCTCTCTCTCTCTCTCCGTCTACCTATCCCTTCATCATCATGGCCGATTCTCCCACCACAAAGCACTTCATTAGCATTTTCCACACTTACATGCTCCACTAACGTGAGCACATTCTCACTTCCCTCCTTCTGATTAAAAAGATGCACAGCTGACGCTTCTACTCTGTTGTTACTGCTGCTACTGCTACTGCTACTGCTATTGCTACTACTACTACTACTACTACTACTACTACTACTACTACTACTACTACTACTACTACCACTCCGCCTCCAGTTCATTCTTCTGTGGCTGCAACGTACTCCGTCGCAGAAGGGCCCTGGCTGGGGCAATTTTTCCATTCACAAGTCCACGTCGAGAAAGATCCCATAAATATCCTCCTTATTGCAGCTCAACATCCAATTACATTCCTCAAGATAACAACTCTCCCAGTCTCGCACACGCACCGCTCTCTCAGGACACGTTCATTTTGGTCACAGCTACGGCTCCCACCTAATGGGCGGGAAACCGTCCAGCGTCTCCATGCATCCGAGTGAGTGGATGGAATTCTAGAACTATTAGTTAAGGTTATTCGCTGTGTGCGGCGGTTAGGAAAACTGCGGGGGCTAATTGCCGTACACCATATGATGATCTATGGAGTGGACGACGGCGAAGGGCCCCGGCAGAAAATTTTCATGAACCACAGACGACATTTCTAGCCTGCCAGTGCAAGTAGTGGTGGAGCAGGGTGGTGAGAGGCGGGAGAAGATGGCCAGGGCACCGGTTCAAGAGTTTTATACACATGTACACTATACTAGGTACACTATATACGCTCTTTTTTGCACCAATGGATCATTTACAGAAGACTATCTTGAGGATTCCTGCAAATCAGTTTAAACTTCATTAGATGTGTTGTGGGACATGGAAGGAATAGAATGTGTATGTGTGTGTGTGTAAATGAGTAGAAGCTGAGGCAAAATTCGGTGGGGAACGTTTGAACTAACTGCCTCAGCATGTACCACCTCCCCATCTAGCAGAGGAGCGTAGATAAATGCCCTATCCCTCCCATTACTGATTCCACCTTCTCATTACCTTCGGAACATAATCACGGAGACGTTGTTAAGTCTGACATTTGTCCTCTCCGCATGCTCATTACTCCGTATAGGTCTCACCCGAGGAAAATCTTCAGACCAGAAAAATCTGTCCAGTGCAACAGTCGCCTCCCGCCTATATGATCTCTCACAGTATGCTCTCATCACCGTCGACTTCCGTCGTGGTAGCGTCGTGCAGTATAGCCATCTGTTAGCATTCGCACAGTATAATTACTGGAATTAGAATGCTAGACCAGGAGTAAGTAGGATTCTTTGAATAAGTTTGAGACCGTTTCCAGTTTCCGCATGGAGCGGAAGGGGAAAGTTATATGCCTTAAGTGAGAAACAAAGGAAGGTCATTGGGACGAGGTTCTAGGGAGGGAGACATGTGTGGGGATGTGTATGCAATAAGTACTAGTAGCTAAAAGCCGCTAGGCTATACAGCGGAAGGCGGAGGCCTTGCCCTTTCTCCCTGCCGTAACTACTGTCCTATCTGCGCCATTATCATCGTGCCTCCCTCCCCACCCATCGCCCTCCGCATAACTGTACACAGAGTGGATCCCTTCTGCTTCCGTCTAAACTATTGCCTCCTCCCGCTCCCTTCATAAACATTTCCCTCGCCATCTTATGCGCGTGTAGGATTACATGGAGCCGCACGGATCCGGAGAAAACTATTCATCCACCTCTCCGGTTTTTACGCAGCTATCTCTCTCTCTCTCTGTTTCCCTCTTCGTCTGACCTTCTTAGGTTGAAGAACTCATCAAGTTCAGGCTATGTTGAAAGGGAGGCACGCAAGCAGAGAAGATGATGATGATGATGATAAAGATGACGACGAAGGAGAAGAGTCTAAAAGGAGAAGAGTTTCTTGCCAAAACCGTTAAAAAGGGAAACAGGATCGAGTTTGAGAGCGATTTTTCTCGCACGTGCTCTACTTTATTCCCGTCTGCCACATGTCAGAATAGTCCCAAAACTCTGGTGTATCTCTCCCCATGTTTGTGGGGGCAAAGTTTCCGTGAAAAATTATATGACCCTGTGGTCTCGCGGTCACATTATTAATTGCACTTTTTCCCCACTCTGTTTCTTCCCCTGCTTCTTCTCACACAGGAGTCAGTCAGTCTCTCACTCCCATACTCACACAAGGCACTCCCATCACATTCCATCTCAGAGCAATAGCTCCTAAGACACGTGGTGGTGGAGCGCTCGGGGATTGCATAATTCAGTTGAGTAAATGGAGCTCCAGGGGCTGAGCTGTGGAGTCATAACATTGTTGGCAGTGGAGAGGCCGCCCTTAGAAATGCTCACAATAATAATAAAGCAATAATGACGATCATGACGGCGTAGCGGAGAGAGTGTGGATATGTGAGCGTATGTGGGGGTACACATGGGGCTAGAGGATATGAGGGGGGGGGTGGTGACAGGAGGGTAAATAATGCCTCATCAGAGACCCTTGAATCACATCCGCCCGTCCTTGTGTCTCCACTTTGTGCATCTTTTCGCATCCAAACGGATGGGGGACGACGTGAGGAGCTCCGTTTGTTTAGCCATAAAAGCACAGGTTAAATCACCACACATAGTTATACGCGCGGACATGGGAAAACAGACTGAAAATTATTCTATAGACCGTAGGAGACTGTACAACTCTCTCCTAAAAGGACGGATATTTAACACTAACTCGTGGCATTGCAGGTATGTAAATCGGGTAGATTCAAACTGGGCTACGAAGCCCACCTCAGAGCCCCACAATTCCATAGCCCATGGGAGCGGCCGTTCCTGTCACTGGGGAATTCTACGGAAATGGATAGAGAGCCTCACATATGTATGACCCACGGAGAGGTATATACATACGGTCGAGGGAAATGAGGCCCTCCATTCAAGATGGTGAGGGGCAATTCTGGGGGGAAATGAGTCTCTCAAAGTGATCTTAACGGTTGTACTATATGGAGGTCTCGGCAGCCATAAGGAGGCAATGTGCGTGCGTAAGATGAAGCGAGCGGAGGGAACAATGAGAAGGCAGTGCGGTTTTGCTCAAGTTGGTGAAGGACATTTGAGAATCTTTGTGATGTAAAAGGAGAAACTTAAGTTTCCTCTTTCGGACGCGTCCTGGCGCGGAGCTTTACTTCTGACCAGAAGCGAAGGTAAGTACATACTATGATCTTGTTCATGATGATGATGATGATGATGATGATGATGATGACAACGACGATGCTGATGACGGTACGATGGTAGTGATGATGGTAGTGGTGAGGCTTAGGGATCTGGCCCGTGGAAAAATGCCAAAATAGATTATCCTTATGTAGTACTACACACAACAGTCACGCTGGGGGAAGAGTTTCAGTTTATATAGTGGAAAGGAAAAAAAGGAAAAGGAAGCGGGAGAAGATGGGGACGTAGGCTGAAGAATATAGAGAGTTAGATGTACAGCAGGGCTCCATAAATTTCAAAAACTGGAAGGAGACAGAAAACTTGGAATTATTTTAGTCGGGGCGCTGGATGCACTTTAAAGGAAACTTTCCCTTCCTTCCGTCCGACCTTCCAGAATAGGTTTTACCCGCCCATAGCTTCCTCTATTCCCTCGGTATTCCAGACCACCTAGACAAATACCCTCCTTTTCTTCTCTCCAATGTCCGTAATGAAGAGGACTCCACACTCACCTCACGCCTCACAGCTACGAGAGCATGCATTCACACATGCACGCAAGCACACACGAACACACACACACACACACAATTCTTCTTTGGAATCCCCTCTCCTATTCTTCTTTAGAGTGGAAGCAACTTTCCCGAGTCACAATGGACGAAAGATCGGTCCCTATACACTAAAAACCTTGTTTTTTTCCTCACCTTTTTCCAAAAATAATTCTCCGTGCTTCCACCAACCGTCATGACTTTTGATCCCAAAGTTAGGAGATGAATCTTCCCATAGGCTTTGATTGTCTTTCCGATCAATGGGGTGTGGGGAAATGCAATTGAAGAGGAGGCATACTTTGGTGAGATTTGGCGTAGAAGTGTCACATCATATATGGAGCTCTGTGCTGGAATTGGTTGTGGGTCCCTTGAACACTTGTGGGATGTGTCGGAATAGGGATGAGCAAGAGGATCTTTACTGGAGATATTTGACGGTGAGGAAGGAGGAGCATGGACAGAGGGAGAAGGAACAGGACATGACGATTTGCACTCTTCATCCATCCACTCCTTCCCCGCCCCCTCCAACCGCTCTGCTTTTAC
>WJFA01004292.1:0-10983 GCA_009870155.1 Pseudobourletiella spinata | reverse complement strand
GAAATGGAAAACTGGAAAATCCTTATGAGATTTAACATGGGATTTTTCAGTTTGCACGTATACCCCCCTTTGCAATTATTGACCTCAAACTTTGTGAACCTCCAGAAGGGTCAAATCTGAGTTTCCGCACCTACCGCTGTCAGAGAGGCAATCGTTGTGGATGAGCTGCGCGTTTCATATAGGGTGTCGGCGTTGTGCGCCGTGGACACCTGAAAACGTATCCTTGTGAGCGTGGACAATGAGCGGCTGCTCCTGTTTCTTCCAGGCCCCTCGACAGCTAACCCCCGGGACGTACCGACTTCGGGTGGAGGGCAACTATCCAAATACTAATGGGGGTTCAATTTTTCTCCATGAGTCCAACCTCACTTTCTCCGACCAATTCCTTGCCATTCTAATTCAAACTAACAGATATGTATACACTGGGGGTCAGAAAGGTAGGTCACGGTCACGGTCGAATTATTTCATGAATGAGTAAAAGTATAGGAAATTTTGAATCATATAGAAACAAAGGCTATGTATTTCATGTGCAGTCATGTTCCGGGTGGTGCTACTCAAACGAGACCTCCGACCTTACGAAGACTCTGTGGATGTGTACATTTTGGTAAGATTTTTCCACGGAAGATTTTTCCAGAGATTTTTCACGGCTGCTCATATGATGTAGTACATATTTGATGTAATAGCCACTGATTTATGCAAAGTCGTTTTCAAATTCCTCAGGATTCCCGCGGTCTCATTATGCGGAGGTGGCCGTCCGTCGTGTCGAATCAGGGTACGCGAGCATAGGAGACTTTTGTAGGAAGTAAAATTGCAAAAATTTGCGGATTTATCTCACTTTTGCAACTAAAATAGGTGTTGTGGATCTCATGTACGAGCTGCCAGAGTATACTAATTTGGGACAGTGGAGGATTCGAGTGAGTGCGGATACTCAAGTGAAGGAAAAAGTGATTCAGGTTGAAAAGTATTTCCAGCCGCAATTTGAGGTAAAAATCCCGTTATACAGTTTCAGCCGTGTAACCTACTGCCGTTGCTGTGCATGCGGCAGCTGATGTGAATAGTTGGATAATGACGAGAGCGATGGGGGATTGATAGGTATTTGTAACGATGGATCCCTTCATATTGGCGTCAGAGAACACAATAACGGCCGCCGTGTCAGGCTTCTATGGGACGGAAAAAACAGTGCGGGGGAACACGACGGTGCGCCTCTTCGCCTTTCAGTATGGGGACCAACGGAAGGCTTACACATTTGCTGACGAAGTCTCCATTTTCCTGGTAATTATGTACTTTTCACGCGCGGGTGTTATTGACCTTACGAGTGCCATTGAATTTTCAGGTAGATGAAATGTTTATTTTTTTACTTTGGACATGTATAGACTGGGGAAGAGGAAGTTAGCTGGGAGGTATCCAGAGTGTACGACACAGTGGGGCCGGTCAGTAACTTGGGAATACGGGTAGAAGCTGAAATAACAGAGTACTTTATCGGGGAGACACGCATTGGTATACTTACTTTTTCTACTGGTATTTTAAGACCTTGGGTTGGACCAAATGGTGGGGATTGTGCTTGAATTATCGTCTTGTCACTCCCTCAGGGTTTGCGGAGAGTCGAGTCATAGCGGAAACGTACCGGCTCAAATTCATCAATGGAGGCCCACCTGCCTTCAAACCTGGCCTCCAGTTCGTAACTCACGTCAGTTTCCCATTGCAAATCATGCACCGTTGTTGAAATGAGCCGTTAGTCCATGTTGTGATGATGACTACTTTTTATTGACGAATGACAAAAAAACAGGTGGCAGTGACGTATAGTGATCTGGAGAAAATCCCGACGGAGAAGCTGGAGAATTCAGTGCTGAGAGTTATCCCTACTGCCGTGACTTCATCCGGGGGTTCCGTGGACTTGCCAGCAATAGAAATGCTACCGGCGTCGAGTGAAACGAGGAATGAAATTGATTACTTTAATGAAAGGAAGGAGTACATGGAGATGGCAAGGTAATGAGCATCATCCATCCCATCCATCCCTCAAGGCTGACTCCACAGATGGTTCAGATGTGGATGCTGATCTATCCTCTCTCTCTCTCTGGCAGGTTGAAATCCTTCTGGGAGAGTGGAGTTTTGACCGTGACGGTCACTCCCCCGCGGGACTCAATCAGACTGGTACTCCGAGCCGAGTTCACGGACGAGGATGGGAATCAAGTGAGGACACAGATCACGGCCAATGCTGTCAGGTCTCCGTCCCGGCGGTACTTGAGTGTCTGGACGACGAGCGGGCGCGTGGTGGTGGGGGAATATGCGACCCTCCGCGTGTCCGCAAACTTCAACGTCAACCAATTCTTCTATTTGGTGAGCTGGGAAGAGAATATTGTGTTGGTAAAGTAATAATATCGTACATGGTTTGTATTTCCACCACATTACAAACCATTACCTATTCTTCATGCCTGGGTGAGGCTAATTAGTCAGGTGGTAACTTTCCAAAATCCTGTGCGAGTCCATTAACTGTATAGATTTACAACGGGACCCTAAATGTTAACGCGCCGGTAGCTTTTGTGCTTAAGTTGTGTGATTTATGGTGGCGGTGAGAACTGTGTGTGTGTGTGTATGTGCTACAATTGCTTAATTTATCACAACAACACACGGATGCTCTAATTAGGCCAGTCAAAAGTGTACAGCTTTACTTTTTTTTACAGGTCCTGGCCAAAGGGCTCATCATTCAATCGGGGACGGAAGTTCTGAAAAATAAATGGAGCTTGCCCAAGAGCTTCTCCATTCCCGTCTCCTCCCAAATGGTGCCCGCCTTCCATGTTGTCGTGTACCACATTAGCACCAACAACGAGGTCATCGCCGACACGGTCTTCATACCCATCCACGTCATTTCCCGGCACTCCATGGACCTCAAGATTAATCAGCACAAGGACCGGTCCAAAGATACGCTGGAAGTGACCATGTTGGGTGATCCGGGTGAGGGTTTAATTGACTTTGTATAGGCGTGCCTGTGAGCATTTTCTGCCGCTCCGTGTGGAATAATGAGCCATGATTATGTTCCACATCCAGGGGCTTACTTTGGGGTATCCGCACAACGAAGTGTGAGGCAATTCATGCAGGCTGGGAATGAGTTCAGTGCTGCGAGCGTGTTCGCCACTCTGTACTCCCTCGAACCATCCAACAGGTTAGAACATGGCAGAAGAGCTCTGCCTCGGCGCGTACTATTGTGATTGGGACCTCAGGTCGTGTGCTCTCACAGAATGGCTCTTTGAACTTGATTGTTGGAATGTTCAGGTCCATACATGTGGTGACGTGGAGGGATAGGAGCGGGGAGAAGCCGGACAAGAGTGAATATTTCCCGTCCATGAACTACGGGATAAATGCGGCGAAAACTTTCTCCCTGTCCAACCTGCTCGTGTTCTCCGACGCGGCTCTGCCGGGCCACGAAGATAGCGGTATACAAGCTCACTCTCATCAGTAATTAAAGATGCGTGGTCAGATTTCATTCATTCTCGGATTATCCGGGGATTATTCGTGTGTGGAGCGGAGTCAAGGACTGCTGTTGGTTTTTGGGGTCTTAACATGTATCATCATCTCATCTCATTTTGGCTTTGCTATAGTTTGTGAGGAGGGGAAGCAGCCGTGCTCTACTCAAGGATGTTTTTCAATTCAGGAACAGTGTGACGGCATTACTCACTGTTCGGACGGGACGGATGAGTTCAACTGTGAGTTGGATTTTTTTGATGGAAATAATGGAGAAATTTGAACGGAGCACTTCTGACACGACATTTCAACTGCGAGTGATAAAGTTTATTTTTTTGAAAATTTTGCGCGGAAATTAGGTGACACCTTGTCGGATGAGGATCTGATTGCCTTCCGCGTGGACCGCATCAGTCGTTTCATGGTATGATTGCGGGCAGTTGATTGATTGATATGGTAGACAGGGAGATGATATGACGGGCTGTTAATGAAATGACGGCACTCACTCAGAACTTGTCATGTGTTTCCGCTCAATAATGACAACAGGATTTCTACGATCCCAGTGACGGGGACTGGGCCTGGACGAGGCAGAACATAGCTCACGGTGGGGACTACATCTTGACATTGGCCGTGCCCAAAATCACGGACACGTGGCACTTGAACGCCTTCGCAGTGAGCAAGAAGAATGGCTTTGCACTGCTAGAGCAGGATGTGGTGGTATGTTTATTTTTAACGGGCTCACCCTCTCTCATCATCTCGTCATAGTAAAATATCCTTACTGCGGTCTTCAGGGGGCACAATTGATTCGGCCGTTATAAGNTCCTTACTGCGGTCTTCAGGGGGCACAATTGATTCGGCCGTTATAAGGAAAAGCCGCTATAAGTCCTGAAAATAGCACAGTAAAATCCATGAAGGGATAGGAGAAATTTACCGTTATAACGAAAGCCCGCTATAAGTCCTGAAAATAGCACAGTAAAACCCATAAAGGGATATAGGAAAAATTGACCGTTAAAACAAGACGGCCGTGCAGCTGAAGGCCGTTATACGGAGATTTTACTGTATTACCATCTTAAAGATGGCACATTTATCTCACAGCTCAATTTCTCATTATTAGTACGAGACGAATCGGCCGTTTATGATGATTGTGGATGCTCCGCCGTCCATCCGCCGGGGAGAGCAACTGGGGGTGATTGCCTTGCTGTACAATAAGACCCCGCAGGATATCTACGTCGTCGTCGTCCTCAAGGGGTCAGATGATTTCGAATTTGTCCACGTGGGCAAGGACGGACTGTTCGACTTCAGGGACGGCTCACCGGAATTCTCCTCGGGGGATCACCAACATTTCGTTTGGGTATGGATGAGAGGAATATAAAATGAATGATGAAAATCTGAATTATGACGGGGCCCGTCACCGCTCTGCGTGTGCCAATACACACACAGTTTGTTCCGTGCACAGATCCCTGCGGAAAGTGAATTGGAAGTGCGGTTCCCGATCCGGCCCACGATTGACCAAGGTACTATCACCGTGACGATTCAGGCCACGTCACAGATAAGGCAGGACGAAGTTGAGATTGAAGTGGAAGTGCTGGTGAGTGGGGAATGGAATTTACTTGGAGAAGATTTTCTAACGTGAGCTCACAAAAGAGCTAATTGTGTACTCAACTCGGCCTCTTGCAGGCTGAAGGGGTTCAAGTTGGAAAGCACACGTCCATGCTGCTCGATCTGCAGAATCGAGCGACCATCCTCCGCTTCATTGACATCTACACAGAGGAATCCCCCTTGATCCCCTATGAACAGAAGCGGAAGTACGTGTATGGCAGTTTGGCCGGCCATGTGGTTTTGACGGGTGAGTTTCGTCGTAGTAATGTTTATATAATTTTTTGTAAATTATTTTATTTGTTTATTAGTTTTTTGAATGCCTCTGATACGAGGTTTTGTTCTATGGCTAGCATTGTACATGGAGGAACATTAAATTGTTTTTATTATTTTAGATTTATTATATTTATTTTTATTATTTTATATTTATTATATTTATTTTTATTATTTTATATTTATTATATTTATTTTTATTATTTTATATTTATTATATTTATTTTTATTATTTTATATTTATTGTATTTATTTTTATTAAATTATTATTGTTTAAATCCATTTTTGATTTGCAGGTGACGTTTTCGGACCCGTATTCCCAGAAATGCCGGTGTCCATGAGCGTACTCATGGGGAAGACGGGGAAAGGGACGGCTGATCGATTGTTTGACTTGTCCGCAAACGTCTGGAGTTTGCACTACTTGAGGTTGACGAATCAGCTGGACCAGGCTTTTGCTCGGAAGGTCTTTGTGGAAATGAATAAGTTCTTTGCTCAAATCATGAAGCGCTACTCCTCACGGGGCTGGTTTAAAATGTGGAACTTGTCTCGACCCAGTGTCTGGTGAGAACAAAGCTATATAGTGCCGCCGACTCTATATCCTGCAGCATATTGGCTGGCAGCGATGTTACAGCTTGAGGCCGAGCCGTGTATTTTATGAGGAGCGATAGAGCTACCAGTTTGTAGCATTTGAAAAAAGGCAAAAGTCAGAAGAGCTTGGAGGAGTTGGTAGTATGCGTGATTCACATATACGTTCCTCCCGTGCTGCTCGATATGATACAAGACATTGGCTTCTTTTTTTTTATCAGGGAACAGATAATTTGAAACCTGTGAAATGCATAGGAAACAGACTAACGGGCTGTAATTATGTCGTGTGAGAAAAAAAAGTTGTTCCTCCTGTACGTACTGCACTACTGTGTTAATCCCCATATGGCTGGGACACGCAATGAGATTACGGGGGGACGAGCCGGAGTTGCTCGGAAGTGACGTTGTAGTTTTGTTATGACATGTGTTTTTTCCCCGTAGGTTATCCGCTTGGGCCTTGCAGGTCTTTCACCACGCATCCTTTCAAGACTGGGAAACGTACTTCTACGTGGAGAATAGGATTTTCTCCAGCGTCGTGGACTGGCTGCTCAAGTATCAGAATTTGGATGGGAGCTTTACGGAAACGCGCTGGTTCGTCTACCCTCTCAACAAGAGGATGGGGCATCGTGTACGTGCAAATAATATTATTATTACTATTTTTATTATTTTGAGAGAGAATCAGAGGCAGTATATGGACTCCTGGGTTTTTACCGATAATAACGTCAGCTCAGTGCTGTTCAAAATGAAGGAATCCGCCTGTGTGATCTTTCCCTTACAGCGGGATTATTTGGGACCAATGAACGTCACATTGACGGCTCATGTCGCCATCACACTCCACCACGTGCTGGGCTCTCTGGATGGGAAGGTGAGAGTGGACGCGAGCATTGCCAAGTTCCGAGCCATACAGTAAGCTTTCACGTCAATACTAATACTTAGCATGTACTTCATAATACTACACGTGTCTGCATACGCCGGCAAACAATGTATATAATACAGGGACTGACTGAGAGTGATTGTTCCCCCACGCACATAGGTATTTGGAGTCCGTCCTGATGGTGCTCACTGATCCGCATCAGATTGCCATGACTGCCTATGCACTCACATTGACTGACAGTCAGTCCAAGGAAACTGCCTTCAACAAACTACACTCCATTCGTCGGGATGAGGGTAAGTTGGGACGAGTTACCGCTCTGTGGGATGAATGCGTACCGATGCTGATGATGATGTGAGATGACTTCTGAAATGGCGGCTTGTTCCTGTTGAAAATAATTAGTTTATTTTGTGAGGCCGGAGAGGAGTTGCGCGCACTCGTGGCTTTCTATTGCCACCGGTCACCCAATTGTGATCATGTGGATGATGATGATGATGTCTATGGTGATTGTTATTGTTATTGCAGGTGGAGTGACTTACTGGTCGCCAGGGGTTGTGCCGCCGAATGCGATCATACACGAGACGAACCGACCCTTCATCCAGCCCAAGAATAACGAGTACTGGGACTCGGTAGCTCTGGAAGCCACTTCCTTTGCCCTGCTCACCTACCTGATTCGGGATGGGATCAGTCCGACGGCGGAGAAGATAGTGGTGTGGTTGCACTCGATGAGGTTGACGGACGGAGCTTTCATAGGAACATTGGTGAGTGGTTCTTTCCAGTTTTCCGTGGAAATTTCTTGAGTATTCTTCGTGAGCTCGCATAAATGATAATGAGGAATTGATTGGTTAGGATACGGCGGTGGCGTTGGAAGCGCTCACTGAATATTCAAATCGGGCCCGGCTCCGGGACATCACGGATATGTCTGTCACGGTGGACGTGGCCAGTTCCGACACCGAGGATGACATTTCCAGAACACTCTACATTAATTCATCCACCATTTCTGAGTACCAGACATTTGATGTGAGTGCTTGGGTGATTTAATTAAGTGAATGATAACAAGTTGTTGAATAGTAATGAATGAGGATGTGAAGCAAAACTTGTGGAGGTGTGAAGTATTTTTATAGAGTCGACAGGAGTTTGTTGGACGTGCTCATTCTGGGCATCATGATTGACAGTTGATTGTTATTGCTAATTTATTCTCCTACCTCTCTCTACGTCTCGTAGATCTCTCAAGTATGGGGCCATGTGAACGTGTTGGCCAAAGGCTCAGGTCAGGCTGTCATTCAGCTGGACACATCCTACGGGGTGGACTGGGAAGAGTTCAAAGACACTCCACCGGAAGAATGCTTTGATCTCAAGATCCGCGAATTTTATTCGGAGGAGCGAAACAAAACGGCCATGACAATCGAGTCGTGCTTCCGGTAAGGAGATAGTAATAATTATCCTGATAATCATCATCGTTGTTGGGAGAATTGAGGCATGTGATGATGGTTATCCTGCTTCCTGCGGGATTGTTCCAGCCATAGTAGGATGAGTGTTGGAGATGGATTCCTATACTCTCACTCTCTCTCTCTCTCTCTCTCTCTCTCTCTCTCTCTCTCCGTTAGAAAGTCTCTGTCCCGTTGAGAGTTCTGTAGTGTGCGAGTGGTAAGCGCTGGCAGTGATCACATTGTGTACTCGTACAGGTGGACGCTCACGGACGAGTCTGAGGTTAGCGGCAGTGCTGTTCTCGAAGTTGAAATCCCCAGCGGCTACGGCTTGGTTCAGTCTGACGCCATAAACTTGGTCGCCTCCCGAGTGCATCCCACACTTCGGGATGCACTCAGTGAGCCAGGGAAAACGTCGTGGTATTTTGACTATGTAAGTTCACACACGGTCGATGTAGTAGCTCGTCTTTAGTTCGTGGGATTGGAAGGGAGCATGAGGAGGAATGTTACAGCATATCCACCACCACTGCTGCTAGTGATTAAAAATAAGTAGGTGTGAAGTTGGGCTCTGCCGTGTCCTCATAATAATCACTTGGCCAATTGCTATCATCATGATGGGTAAATGTGAGGCTATTATGAGCTTGTTTTCTGCAGATCTCACCTGAGTGGACGTGCTTTAATCATACGGTCCGGCGGTGGTACCCAGTAGCCAACCTCACTTACTTTAGACAAGCCACAATTTATGAGGCGTATGCCCCTGGTAAGTAAGTATGGAAATAGTCTACAAATGTTTTATTATTCAACTCACCCTGGGGGTGGACAACGAGGGACTTTAGAGGGGATTTTACAAGGATTTACACAGGATCTTTTCCTCTTCTTTTCTTCCCCTTTTAGAGCGCTTCCTGAATACAATGGTGAACGACACATCCTTCCGGTTCCTTACAATTTGCCATGTTTGTGGGTCCTACCAGTGTCCCTATTGCCCCTTTTACAGCTGGGCGGATCTACCTCAACCAACTCCGTTGACTCAGCTCCTCTTACTAATCGTCCTCACCATTTACTACCGCCAGAGTTGTTGACGTTAATGGTACACACATCGCATTTAGCTATTGCTTTCTTTATTGTTAGAACTTGGATGTCCTATATAATTAATTATGTGCGTGTATGTGTGTGTGTTGTTGTGAATCAAAAGCCCTGTGCGTGTGCTCGTCCTGGGTTTGAATGTGTGGGGAGTTGAGTTTCGGCAGCCTTTTGTATCTGAAATAAAATCCCAGCTTACAGCCTCCAGAAGAACATGTTCTCTCAAGTCTTGCGTATAGTCTCCTTTAGCCAAACAGCTGGTTTTGTCCCAATGTATCCGCGTCCTCCTTTGATGTGACAGCAAGCCATGTACGACGAATCAAGTTTTATTGTGAGCCGAGTTTGTCAGGATGACGCTGGGGAAGTGCAGCCAACTCTATACACAATGAATGATGTTCGACGGACGGTGGTGGGAGCGGAAAAAAATATCAGTTGGAGGCTCAATTTTTGTGTGCTGGAATCGCTCTACATGTAAGGGCATGATGAGCGTAAACGAGGAGGATGAGTGTGAGCGGGATCTTGTTGTTAACGTATTAATCTGACATGTGAATACTGCATCTCGCACTGGCCACAGGACCAGACGGATTATAGCTGTGCAGGGGATCTAAAAGCTATCCTCCGGAGAGCAAAGTGTGAAGGATTGAGCATTCCTCTTGTTGTAGAAGAGAGTGCAAAAAACCCAAGGTTTGCACTTGTCAGATGGCGAGAAGTCCGTGGATCTCCAACTTGAGTGGGGAGGAAGACGTTTATGTGTTCGTACATGTAGTCGTTGGGACTTGTGTTGTTTTGCAAGTTTGCACCTCACCAACTTAACAGCTCCTTTTAGCTTATGGACTCCAAAGGAAGGAGGATTAAATGTTGTGGAGTAATTGCAAAGCGGTTCCCCTCAACAACCTCTTATATAAAATGCCAGGATCCCACATCTTGTCAGAGAGGGAGAAATGAAAGAGGGTGGAGTTTACAAGTCCATTCCATTATATAGTTATTTGTTCATAAATTTCAAATTTTAGCTTACTCATGCTATGCTAATAATCATGCTGTAGCATCGTACATTTTATTGGATTCACACTTGCCGAGTGTACGGGCTATTATTATTATACTGTGTTCCGCCAGTGCACTGCGAGAGTACAAGTTAAATGAGAGAATGATCAATTGTGGTGCAACAAGATTTTTTATGAGCCTCAACTATAGATTCAAGGTGGACATGGTGTGCGTAGTGTAGATAGGAGGCTGAGGAATATGTTCGAACTGCACTTTAATGTGTTTTCAACCAACTTTGATCCCTGGACTGGACCTCATGCTGACAAGATTGAAGCCGTACGTTCGCGTTGTAAGGATACGACTCGTGATTGCAAGGTGACACAAGGTGACTGGGACGGGATATGGGATGCCTACATGATGCTTGTCTTCGAGACGGTTAAATATTTTGATGAAATATCAAGATAAATCTCTCAAACTAATCGGCGTTCCGCGTGGAGTTTAGAGCAATTCGGAAGTCTCTCATAGAAAATCGATTCTCGGTTCTACCCGATTTGCTAAGCAGCAATTACACCCTTATTCCATGGATGGTGGCTCCACTAACAAACTGACCATTTTTTTCCGAAATGAAAACCAGTACATTCGTATATGTACATACCTATTTCGTATGTATCTAAATGTATTCAAATGCAGCCAAAATTTCTCAAAACCAGCACGTCTGGT
>WJFA01004291.1:0-10992 GCA_009870155.1 Pseudobourletiella spinata | reverse complement strand
TCCGAAACTTGGCTTTAGTTGGGCGAACGGCGTCAGTGTTAGTACATGCTAGGGAAGGGTAACATGCCCCATAAATATTAGTTCGATCCGACCAAGATTATAAAAGCATATATAATCTATATATAAGCTTTTATAATCTTGGATCCGACTAGTACACTAGGGTTACCCTCCTATTTAATCTATTAAATTATATAAGTGGCTCGAATCAATCAACGCGTTCGCGATTTATGCACTTTTCGCCGGCCGGTCTTTAATATTTTGTATTTCCCGCCAAGGGTGAAATCTTTTCTCCCATCTTTGACTTTGGGTAGCGGCACAGAAGATTTAACGAGCACCTGGAAGCAGTGCAATGAAAGATCAGTTGGAACATGAGGAACATCAATTAAAGACCAAATGGGAAGATGCTGCAGTAATAAGTTCAGAGGAGCCCCGTGCCAACGTAATTCGTGCCATGTTGTGAGCTATATACTAAAGACTAACTCAACCTTTAGCCTGCAAGTGCAGAGTCATAGAGGGGCACAAACTCCGACATATTTTTACACATGGTGGGAACTGGACATATCCTTGAATGGAACTGATAAGTACAGATGAAGTACTCTTTCAACTTGTTTTTTAATAAAAGTGCCTATGCCAGTGGTTATCTCAAAAAATGTATCAAAAACAGATATTATACATTTCAGTCGAGCCCCTTGTCTAGCTGCTGCAATTTTGGGAAACAGTATAGGAATTTTGTATATAATGATAGTCAGTACTGACTATCATTATATATACTTGTAGAATGCAAGTGCGAAAGAGAAATCTGATTTAGCAATGATGCTGGCACGTCGATACGCATATCCTTGGTCGATATGAGCTCTTTTAAGAAGGAGATGCGTTTGAAGTGCATTATCAAGGTCATTTAGGTTCAATTTGACGATCCTTAATCTTTCTATCTTGTTAACAGCACAATAGCCAACCCTTGCTCGTAACTACAGAAATCAACTATGACTGTTAAGTTAGATTTTGCTTTACATATATAATTGAGTAATTATACGCTACGTAGTGCGGCGAACCGGTTGGCAATTGCTTCTTATACAAGGACATTTTCCATTGTGGAACCACCAGGTTTCATTTCATCACTCTGATTGCAGCACTCTCCCCTGTCCTCTTGCAGTTCATTTGTACTTTAGAAAATTTATATTTATTTTCCTGTAAGATTTTAACTCTACAATCTACAACGGATACATTTGGCGCTTTCAAGGATTCACAAGGTTGTTTACAGTATCAGTTTCCGACCGTTATATACACGGAGCCAACTACGTAAAACACAATTCTAGGAAATATTCAAAGTGCAAATATCAAAGTGTCACAATTAATGACTAGCTGTGATTGTCATTAAGTATAATTAGTTTTTCACGTATCAAAATAATTGTGACACTTCTTCACAGATTTAGTCCAGAGACAACGAAATGGCGGATAGTTTGAACGGTGGTTGTTCGGAGACTGGTTGCACCACCAGCCTCAATAATAATGGCGAAACTTTTGCACCTGTGAAAAATCCAGCGATCTTGGAACCCATCCTGAAATCCCGCCTTCCGATTTCAACCAATGTAAAATATAGTACCGAATTCCTTTAGCATGAATTGCCAAGCGTGAAAGATTTTGGTCTAAAGTAATGATCCGCACACAGATTTACAACTCCGTCAAAATGTGCAAGAAGTGGGGACAAATGGGGAAGTGCTACGCTTACTGTTTAGAAAGTCCAGAGGATGCTTGGATAGTTGCCAAGTATCAACGCCCGGTAGTACTCATAGAATCTTGCCTTTAAAAATTAGCAATCTCAAGATATTCAAGTCATGGATTGTTTCCCATCAGGATCTTGGTCAGGAGATTTCTATTTCGCGCCCCATGGACCGACCAATTCCTCCCGAAATGAGGGAATTGATAAAAACTGCGTCCTTCATTAATTGGGATGATGATTACTGCATTGCCTCCGTTGACCTAGAAGTCTCTAGTTTGATCATCGACATAAGTATGAAAGATCACGGTAACGGTATTCGCGCTCTTCCGGGCTACTTGTATTACATGGACATCGAAGATGCTCTTGCTCTTTCTCCGACGTAAATTGATATGGTCACTATACTAAACTCGCTACTGGCGGAGACAAATTTTAATTTTTTATTTCAGGACTAATTATAGTGATGGAGCACAAATTGGTCCATTGACCTTGGATGCAGGGACACAGTTTTTAATGAGCACCTGGAAATTTGGAAACGACAAATCTCCGGAATTCATTCAGAATTGCATCAAGCTGAATCCATCGGTAGGGGTATACAAGGACGGGAAAATAATCTCGGGTGCTCTGTGTGTTACTCAAGGTCTGATCGGGATGTTGTATACACTGCCAGAAGCTAGAGGGAAAGGCTACGCCCGCTCAGCGATGGCCTCAATCATGAAAAGCGTTGCTGAAGAAGGAATGATACCTGCATGCACCGTGGAAACCAAAAACGAAGCTTCGAACGCATTTCAGTGTAAAGTAGGATTCAAGCGAGGTCATGAGATCTCTTATTTAATGTACAAAAAAGTTAACTTTGACTAATGACGGTTTCATACCACTAAATTAAGTCAGTATTTGCGTAGGTCCAGAAGTCGCATTAGAGCGATGAATTACTGTTAACATTTCAAAAATTACGCACCGCGTAATTATTTACTGAAATTGAGCTTATTACAATTGTGTTCACAGTGAGACAGCGGGGATAAGTATTGAGATCAAACAATTCTTTAGTTTTCATGTATAGTTTCCCCTTTTCACCATAAGACACAAATAATTGTTTCGTGAATGTCTGTCTAAACGACACATTTGTGTTCACTTCCAATAGAGATTGTTGCCCGAGCATTTTGTTTCAGTTTCCTTCGAGAATGTTCCACCATTCCGAAAGCTACAACTGCCACTAGTACAGCATATACAATCATGGCTGTCACAACAGTCTCCCCGCGATTCCAAATACTTTGATTATTGGTTGGTTGTTCCATAATAGACAATTTGGAGGTCTCAAGACCCACGATCCTAGTCTTGCCATCTAGTGATGTGACTGTGGACTTCAAGGCAATGATGTTGGATGGATCCGACTACGGTTACCACAAAAATTTCACTCGTGAATGTCTTCAATGCAAGAAGAAATAAGAATAAAATTTTACAGTGCAATACCCTTTGGTTGCTGTAAATGGTCTGTATGGCGTAGTAAATGACTTGTGTTGAACCCGCCTTGATCGTAATGACTTCTACAGTCCCGGGGGGGTTTGCTGGGATATATCCCAGCTTAAGAGATGAGTCGAGGCTTTCGATTAGGTCGTTCATATTCGGAGAGTAGTAAATCTCATAACTTGATGCTTTAAATCAGAAAATTATAACAGGATTTACAATATGTCCTTTCCATATAACACGTGATGAACATATATATTTGGCATTTACCTGACTCATTTGAACCAAGTAGCCTTGGTGAAACGAACGAAAGAGTCACAAATCCGTTAATTTCGTCAATTAAACCTTGAAGGTCTAATGTACGGAATGGTTTGCCCTAGAAGCACAGACAAAACAATTAAGATAGCCATCGCCTTGCTGTAAACAGCAGAAGAAAGATTTCAAAAATGGACTCACAATAGCAGAACTACTTGATTTTTGAACATGTGTAACCCCGGGTGATGCTACAACTCTTGCATAGTTTCCCTCAATGACAGTGCCGGTGCAGGCGGAATTAGCCTCGTCAAAGTTTTTGTTACTCGGGAAACAACCAATGTTTCCCTGGTCAGGCAAGATTAACTTCACGTCATTCGATCTCGCCGTGCAGTCTGAGTTTTGCAAGAACCCAAAAATTTGGTAGTTTCCTGTAGTGGGGGGAACAAATGACCCAGAATAAACTCCATCCTCGGGGTACACATCAGGGCTTCCGCGACCATCGTCCACCAAAGGGATTTCCCAAGTTTCACCGCTGCTCAAGCTGTGGATTGTTGCCCGAGCGGATAATTTGATCACTGGTTGTCCCAATTTATGAGCCTACCAAATTCAATTGTAGAAAATTAAAATGAACATGCGATTAATGCTCTTAAGTACTTACGGACAAAAATATATTGAAGGGTGAGCTTGAAAACTTTGTGTCAGTCATGTCAACAATATTGCTCGAAGTGGACAACACAAGAGTGATTGTGTCGTTACTGGCATCTTGTGATGAAACGTTAACATTTGCGTTGACATGAAGAACAGCAGTATAGTCCACTTCCGTGATAAAGTACACTCGCCACAATTTTGAACGGACCTGTAGACGGACAGTTTTGGTAAAATCATCCTTCATCAACTTTACGCACGAATTTGCAACGAGAAAATATTACCAGGGCTCTGTCGGTAACACGGAGAGAGTACAAGTACCGTCTAGTCGGATCAAACGTCTCACTCCACTCAGGAGTTCCTTCAGACGGAGAAAGTACAATTCTGTCATGGTTCGGGACTCCTAACGGCTCCAAATGAATTGATGATGCATTGAGTTTGGAGCGACTGGTTATTTGAAAATCGAGGGTGACGATACTGTCGGCGATTATTGGTACATCTTGTACCTTGTTGGATGAGATGGCTCCACGGTAGACCTACATCCATTGAAATGTTTACAATGCGTTGTAGCAAGACATGAAAAGAGATTATGTCGCCGAAATAATAATATTACTTGTCTGAAATTGTTTGTTTGGAAAGTAATTTTCCCTGCGGCAAAAAGGTTTGCAATTTCTTCCACCACAGGCTTCAACCGCCCCTCGACATCCGCTGCCCTAATTATCTGCACGTATGTGGCGGCGGACTGGGATGCGAGGTTCTTCAGATGCGCCGCTTCGTTGGAGTCAGCAAGTACTTCAACAGCGATCAACTTTACACGCGGATCCTCTTTCAGGCTGGCGAGCACGTCCTGTTCGTAAGTGAGAGCCCCTGAAATTTTCAACACACAGTAAAACAAATAACTCTTTTTGCTCTTACAAATCTAATCTTCAAGTAATACTACGTGACTCACCAAAAGCAGATTTGGCGGCTCCTGTTTTCACCACAATAAGTAGGCAACCGGCAGGGTGGTTCATTTGTTTACAGTCGTTAATGGCACTTAGAATCGCCAGTCCAAAGTCTTCTCGCACAGTATTGTTTGACTTGGTTGAGCTGAGAGCACTGGATGTAATGGTTCAGAGTGTAAACATACCCGAAATCAAGGACTCAATTCGAGTTCCGTGTAAACGTAAACTTTTACTTTAAAAAGGGCGCATTATTCTCGACATAATCCCATTCGACTTGGGTTGATACGATGGGAGATGGATCCTCCGTAATATTCTGCGCGGGGAAATTGGAAATTTTTGCCACTGCTTCGGCCGATATTTTACCTGCTCTGAATAACTCACTCAGGGATGCCTGAACACTGAGTCGAATGGCATCGGTGACCTAATCATTCACAAAATTACAAATGCGGTTACGTACACTAGGAAACCGATTCCTATTTCAAGCTTAATAATTTCGGTTCGAAATCCTCATAAAATTCGCACTCACTCGAGATGTTCCTTTGTCCAAAAGAATGAGAAGTCGTGGCAGCGGGGACTTTTGAACCACCACCATTTGCAAAGTAGGGATAAAGATTGGTCGAGGGTCAGTGGCATACTTGTAATCTGGCGTTTCCCTCAGTACTTCCCACGCACTCCTGTGTCCACAGTTCCGATTTTGCCTATTTGGAGCTTCGCGGTCGTGATTAGTTTCATTGCATAGCTGATCCACGCTTTCAATCCAATGAAAGTGCATGATGGAGGACTTGGCAAGATTGTGCTCCCGATCTGGGTGAAATCTGCAATCATCTCCTGGGTATGCTTCTTCGTCTGCCCGGCACGTCTTGTTTTCTCTACATGATAAGTTGTTTTAAAAGTAGTCATCTCGCGCATCACACTATCACTATATCCTACATAAATGAACAAAACGGAGGTTATAGTTTCTGCATCAATTACATGGTTCTGTATTCTCCATCTAATGCAATATCAGAACAGCCCGTGAGTGACCAGCCGTCTGCTCCAGCCTTGCGATAAAAGTAAGGAAAACGATGATCTCCAGGGTAACCATGCTCCTCCCAAATTCCCCAACGATAGCGTGCCCACTGGGTAAATAGAGCTCTCCCTGTACAGATTTTGGGCACAAATTTTATGCACAGGCTGAGTAATACTACATTAGACTGTATGGTGTAGAGATAGACTCACATGGTGTGCCATATTTTGATGTATAACCAGAATTTTCGAATAAATCCAAAGGTGTCTCTATAAACTGGCCCGGCTGGCCGCACAAGTTTGGGTTCTCTGCACGGAGGTACTGAAACTTGTCTGATACTTTTACGTCCGCACCCTCGAACGACTGGCTGAAAACGAGTAATCGGGGCAAAAAAATTTAGTAAAGTATTGTGTGGCTATTGCGTAATATGGCGATTTTCTGCTACATTCTGAGCTTACGTTGTGGCAGAGTAGAGGGGCATGTTCCATGTATTCGGCAAAAGCAATTCCACAGAATTAATGAAAAATGTTTTGTTCGTTACGAAGTACATGGCATTGGAAAATGACTGAGTGACCAGCTAAATGTCACGAAGAAAACAAAAATTGATGAATCATCTACGGCGAGAGAATGTCAGTCGTTTTCGGTTTTTTAGAAAGTAATACCTGGATTTTATTGAAGTACAGCACAGGATTTGGTGGCCGAGCGGAATTCTCGTCAACGGAAATGAGCAGGTCATACCCGCCATTCTTGTTTAACCGGGCACCGTTCGCTGACAATGTAACTGTCAGCACGATTATAACCAACAGAATTTTACTGCTGGAATCCCTAACGGTACTTACTAACCGTGTTACCATGGTTAACCGTAATTCTATTTCTCTGTAGGTCCTACACTGTAGGTTTGAGAAATGTCTTTGAGTTTCAAATCTGACAGCTCACAGCGGAAATAGCCCAAGAGAATGATTAATTACCACTGTCGCTTTTCCATTTATACCCCTGGCCTCTGTTACAAGCAATCAAGTAAGCCCATTAGAGGTGTTGGGCGCTTGATGGTCGTATCGGTCACATTTAGAATCTTACTGCCTTTGCTAAAAATGTCAGTCTGTGTGAGTGTTAGTATATATTATCGTGAGTCAATATATTTGAGCAAAAGGATGAGTCTTCAATGCGCACTAAAAAAGCATAACAAACAGCAAGATCTCGGTGACACTGACCCTGAATTTGAAGTCAGTATCAATACTGCGAAGTAATTGAACCGAAGAAAAACTTTTCCGGTTAATTCTGTATGTATACTGTGTTAAGTAATTACGATGATGATGATGCAGTTGTCCAATAGGTAGGAAATGCTACGTGGAAATTTCCCTCATCACATAATAGCTTCCATGTTACACTTCCTTCATGCTGTGGTAGCTAAAGTTGATGCAATTCAAGCGACTATGATGACTTAGTTGTGACGGTTTGTTTATTTTCAGTTTACAATAATAAATGCAAATATTTTATCAACATTAGCTTCGGCGTAGCGATAAGCAGCTATCAGATAGCAGAACTGTATGAAATATACTTCCGCAGTTCGTTGACAGCGACTGGAGTACTGTGGTAGACAGAGCACAATCATAATAATAATCAATTCATAGTTTGTGGCTTGATTCCTAGAACATACAGAATGAACTGATGAGTGTTGTGGTGAGACGATGATCTTATTACACCAAAATGTGTGATTAATAGAGCATGTCATAGTCTATCGTCAATGCGTTGTTATGACAGTCTTGTAAAGTTTTGAAAGATTCCGCCACATAACAGAGTGACTCATATGTGCGTGCGACCAAAAAATTAGCAATAATTCCTCGTAAGATGTATGTATCATATGCACCTGAACACAACTCTCTGATTGCACACACAAATTAATGGCATGAGTAGCACTGATTTGAGTATAATTTGCCAGTAACTGGTGCAAGCAACAAGGATGGTAATTCGTCCATGATCCACTATGTAAGGTGTCAAAACCATTGATTTGTGAGGTAACACAAGCATACACACCATATTCGATTGCATAAGATTTTACCACACCTTATCCCCACATCTTCATAACTTGCTTTAAGGTACGACCACCCGCCCAACTACACAGCACGTAAATTTTGACATCATCATTGCATGCGTGGAAAGAGTGCCAGGCTAATATTCGCGGGAATCCCTCCGCGTTTTCCCATAAAGATGAGCGTCTGTCTCTGCATGAGCCTAATGGAGATACAGCAGTCGCATAGAAAATTAGGTGCTGAGAATCTTAAGGTATGGAATGCATACAATCTCACTTATGCATACAAATACCAGAACGACAAAAATATTCTCCCACCGCGATCACACACTGACAACATTATGTCTACGACATTATGATGATGCCCTATGGCCGGTTTTACAGCTGCTAAATCGGTTTTGAAGGCCATTGGTTCTGATCAGAGATGAGTTCATGGTGAAAACTGAATCAACAAACACTACAAACATCTATCTGGCACGGCAGCTATCTGACACAGAAAATTATTAAAATAGGCATAGTAGATACTTACAAAAGTTACGAAAATTTATTACATTTGAAAACAATAGACTTTTACAGGCACTATCTGACAGAATCATATCCTCCTGGTATACCCTTCTTCGACAGAGCAATTTGCCACAGCTGGTATCTGCGGGAGCGGAATCCACCGGCGGAGATTTGCAAGTAGTAGGTCCACATCCGGTAAAATCTCGTTGGGTTCTCGAACAAATGCTCGATCGTCGGCCAGTTTTTCACAAAGTTAGCATGCCAGGCCATCAATGTCTTGTCATACGACGGCCCAAAGTTGTGCCAATCCTCAATCGTGAACAAATCCTCAACGCTGTCAGTGATATTCCCGGGATTAGGAAGGATCCCGTTGGGGAAGATGTAGGTATTGAACCAGGGTTCGATCGAAGGGACTTCCTTACTATCCACAGCAATGGTGTGAAGTAAGAAGAGCCCGTGGTCCGGCAGACATTTGTTGCACACATCAAAGAAGGTACGGTAATTCCTCCGACCGACATGTTCAAACATTCCCACACTCACGATACGGTCAAACTTCTCATTCACATCCCGGTAGTCCTGAACACGAATTTCCACTGGCAAACCCTTGCACCTCTCCTCCGCCACCCTCGCCCCTTCTACAGACACTGTGATCCCAACCACTTGGACGTCATATTTGGAGGCAAGGTAGTGGCACAGCCCGCCCCAACCACAGCCAATATCCAGAACGCGCATCCCGGGCTCGAGCTTCAGTTTTTTCCCGATCAGCTCCATCTTGTGCTGCTGAGCCTCCGTGAGGTCCTTGGCATTCTTCCAGTAGCCGCAGCTGTAATTCATCGTGGGATCCAGGAATGACTCAAACAAGGCATTTCCTGTGAGCAAAATAGAAACAAGACCAAGGAATTGAGTTTGTCATTCTCTAATTGCCAGTAACGAGAGAGTTATGCAGGGGTGAAAGTGGCGCGGGGATGGCACATATATAAACGAGAATATCCTCATCATTACTACTACTACTACTACTCCGATTACAGCGTATATATACTGCTATATTCCTTTCAGGCGGATGTCTCTTTCACGCTTGCTTTTTAATGGCTTGAACAGGTTGGGCCGCCGTCCATGTACTTGTTGGACGGCTTGGGCTTATTTCTCGATTTCACGTGTGCATTTTTTCCCTCTCGAGCATATCATCAAGTTATCAGTGGACTCCTTCAAAAGTGCGTGCGCACAATATGTCTGGTCATACATATGGCGGATTTGAGGACTAAGACAACTGTTGGACATACTGGGTCAGTAAACCGACCTTCCCCTTCTCGCAGACATATGTACACTGAGTCAGTCAGAGCCCTACTGGCAGGGGCGCAAAACTTTAAACGTATATGGCAACGCTTGTGGCCCTCTTAATTGATTCCGTCAACCACGCCTGAGGCCACTCGCAGTGACGTTTGCACAGATCAACCCGTCGTCTTCATCCCATTGTTCTGTGTACCACAAGGCTGCTGGGAGAAAGTGTCCCAATCCATTTCACTACCTCTTCGCCTCGACCCCTGCATACATACACACACTGTAGCCGACTATTTGAAAACCACCCCGTTGTGATTGCACACGTGCAACCTGTGAGGCAGCAGCCAGCAAAAGAGATGACGACTCATCGGGTTGACAGTGTATATGGAAAGAGCAAGGAGTGAACTAGCAAGTGAACCTGTTCTCCACACCACCGGCGCCAACGCAACTATATGAACATTAAAGGATGAATCCCAACCCACATTTCCTCACCCCCTGCTCATGCACTTCCTTACAACTCCTCCGTCCGCACGACCACACAGATAATTTCAAGACACGACCGCTGCCGCGGCAGATTATTACGAAAGAGGTCAGATGCGGTAAAAGAATCAAACCCGAAAAAAAACTTGTTAATTGGAAGGAGAGTTGAGAGGTGCGCGTGTCATTTATTGCACGGTGTTGTGAGGGGAAAAGTTTGTTTTCTAGAACATTTTCACCTCCCACAGGAAGACCCAATGATCGAAAATAATTGCAAAGGAAACGACGAACGACAAACATCTCCCATGCCTAACGATTGGATATTGAGGTGCCATGTAGTTTCTAAAAGGAATTGATACTTAACGTCACGCGAAAAAAAAAACTTCAACTTTATTGGAGCAACTGACTTTTTATGCAACGTTGCTGGTTATAGGATGTAAACGGAGAGTTCTGTCAGGATTCTTTCCTAACAAAAGTTATATATTTTTCTGCGCCACTTTTAGCAACTGCTCCTAGTTTTCAGTTATCCTGTCGCAAGGAAGTCTGACATGCTGCCAGCAGTGGTAAACTACTCCACAACTGGATTGCGGGTTCGTAAAGCAATAGTTTATAAGGGTTGATCGCATTAAGAGTCGTTATTTTCATCACCGCTGCTGGTGAAAACAAGGAAGAG
>WJFA01004290.1:0-10998 GCA_009870155.1 Pseudobourletiella spinata | reverse complement strand
AGCTGGGGTGAGAAACCTGACGGATAGGACAACCAATGAGGGATCCACCATTACTGCCGTTCAACTTTTCCGGACAGTTTTGGACATGGCATCCAACATCCAAGGCTATAAGTTGGACGACTCCTCCAACAAAGTATTGCGCACTGTTGAGGAACAGGACAAAGTTTTCCAACTCCTCCAAAGGTTCCCCGATTCCCGCCCCAGTTCCGACCGGTACAAGTGGGTGCGCCCACTGCTCGGCCTCGCGGAGTACTTGCAAGGGCTCCAGAATTGGTACGAGTTCCTCGCCGAAATCGATGACAAACAGCTTCACTACAATGTTCGCTCCTTGACCACCCACAAGCCGGATGAGCTCCCGCCCAAAGTGTCTTATGTGAATGGGAAAAACTGGGAGCAGCAGCTCCAGAAGCTCAGCGAATTTTTCAAAGTTCCAACACCGCACAAGTTTGCTGGAACGGCGGCGAGCATCGGGGAGGCACCGACACTTCGACTCGTGGATCGGATCCTCCATCGTACCATCCAACTTCGAGCACACGAGGTCAAAAGTGCCGTTGACCTCTTATCCGTAAAGATCATAGAGTACTACCAACAGAAATCTGATAATCTGGAGCCCAGTGCCTTCCTGGGAGAGGTTAAGAAGGCTGAAGACAATGTTGGTAGGCTCGTAAAAACCTGCTCCAACGCCCCGCAGGAGGTTCCTGGAAGCCTGGCGCAGCGCTTGAACCAAACGTTTTCGGCAGTTGCCCCGGATTTAAGTGCCACAAGCCAAGCTGTCGAATCCATTGAGGCGCAGGGTGAGGTGCTCAAGCAACTCGAGGTAACATCCCCTGCTTTGGGAAAAGTTGACGCATGCGCATCACTCCAACGACTTCAACCCTCGCTCACGTTTGCCGTTGCCACCATTGGTGGCTTCAGCTACATCGACAATCTCGCCAAAAAACTCGCCACGGTCAAATTCCCCCCAATTTCTGGCAGTGTAGAAACCTCAGCCCCGCCGGGGCCTCAACCCGTTTACATTACCAGCCAAAACAGTGTTTCGTTCCTGCAGGCCATTGCTCCAGTCGTGGAACTTCCTCCAGCACAGAATTTGGACACACTGGCCAAACAACGTGCCTTCCTCAATCACTTGAACCAAGTTTTGCTAGCGGCGCAGGCGCAGCGCGTAACAGCCGTCACATCCATTATGAACTCTCTCAAGGTGAAAATTGCGGAACTTTACGATCAAAAGCTTGTTCAGTCCGCCGACATCACCGGGCTCGTTGGCCAACTGGAACAAGGTAAAACGGATTTGGGAAAGGTCGCGTCCTCCAACTCACCTTTGACCCCGCAGGAGTTGGCCACTACGATGGAGTCCACAGTAGCCAAACTCGGGCTTCAATCTCCAGACATCCAGGGTGGGATTCAGGCACTAAAGGACCACGACATTATTCTTCGAACCTTCACCACAGTAGCGCCGCAGCTATCGCGCGTCGCTCCAGACTCATCCGCGCGGATCCTCCAACCGCTCGTCAACCACCTTGGCACCATGTTCGACTGGTACACGTTCCTCATTGCCCTCGACGACAAACTCACCAGCATTGACGTCCAGCGGAACATACCAATTTACAACGTGCAGAACATTGGTGACTGGGGTGCTGCAGGCAAGCCCCAAGGCATTCAGATCACACCCGCCAACTGTCCCGCTTTCTTAAATGCAGCCAGCAAAACCTTCACGTGGCCGTTTGCCCGCAGTGTGGAATCCCTCTGCGCCACGGCCTCTAGCGGATTCAACGGGAAGCTCCCGGTTGTGGCGGGGAAGCCCGAGGCGCGGCTGCTCCGCCATCTCAATGACGTCCTCACTCGAACTCTAAAAACGCGCCCAAGTTGCACCGTGGACGGCCCAGCGGCCACCATTAGCGGCCCCTACATCAAGTTCAGCGAGGCTCTCGCCTGCAGGCAGACCCACGGCAAGGCTCGCCTTGTCATACTGGCAACAGCCAAGTTCTATCTGGACGCGGATGTCGTTTCGCGGAGTCTCCCTGGCGGCATCACCCTCGACCTCATCATCTTCGCCCCGGAATGGATTAATCTGGCGGGAACGATTAATTTGAGCGGGCATGATGGTGGGCATTGGCCCGGGCCGAATCATGGCTCGGGTGAGAACGGTAATTCCGGCCAGCCGGGAGGGAACGGTGGGAACTTTGTCGGGGTGGGCGGGAAGTTTGCTGGAAGTCGCCTCACAGTCCTCACGGACGGCGGAAGGGGGGGTCCGGGTCAACAGGGTGCAAACGGGCGTAATGGGAATGACGGTGCAATGTGTGACGCCTCCTGCTTGACGGGCAAAAGTGAGGGGCACCAGTGTCGCTTCAGCATCACATCTCGATACCGGCACGAGCTGATTCGGGACGAGAATTGTGGGAACAGATGCTCCCGGACGGTTTATAGACTGCATGGAACGCCTGGGGAGGCGGGCGGACGGGGTGGGAACGGAGGCAAGGCAGGCATAGGCGGTAATGCGGGACTGAATAGCATGCTCATCATAGGGGCTGGGAAGGATCATTTGAGCCAGGCGCGGAATAGGGGACCGGATGGACCTGACGGAGCCGGCGGAGCTGGCGGTATCGGGGGTCAGCAGAACTACGTTGAGATTCAGCTTGTGGATCAGCAGCACGAAAAGAAGAAAAGGCGGCTGTTTCGAAAGAAAACCACCACGTGGTGCACGCATGCGCAGGACGTTCTCGGTGCTCCGGTCACGAGGGTCGCATCAGGGGGAAGTGGAACTCCTGGAGCGAACACGGCGGGCCTGCGGAGTCCACCTCCACAGTCGTTCAAAAAGGATCAAACTCTGAGCTATTTCAACAACTTCCGCGCCGGCGTCCAGCAAGTCAGTACAGATCCAATTGTGAGAGCCAAACTCGTCCCTTTTGTCAATGCTCTGGCCCAGGTGGAGAACTTTTTACGATCTCCGAGCAGAAAGTAGCTTTTAGTTAAGGAACTATGATGTAAATGATTTTTTTAAATTATCGCCAATAAAAATGAGTCATCCAGTTCGTTCTATTTTTAATCTACAATCAGTTTTTATTTATTTATGAATTTAAAAGTGATTTCATAATTTTAAAGAATGAAAATAAACATATTTTTGAAAAATACAGTCTTAAGAAAAATACTAAAAACAAAAAAATTACCTTCACCCGTGGCAATACATGCGAGATGGTTTTAGTTACACATTTATACATTTGGATTATCAGCAACGGAGGTAAAACGTCACCCATTATAAGTTCAAAATGGCCACACTAGCCAGTTTTTGCCACAGTAAAAGCGAATTAGCCTGACCGCTGACAAGGGTTTTATCACTAGCCTTCAACTCCTGCTACCCATCACGCCGCCAGCACTTGATGCAACCAATTCTATGACAACTAAGACGCCATTAACAGGCCCGGAAGTGAGACTTGGGGGCTGCAAATGCTGTTCATGGTAGAGTCAAATTCTCTCGAATAACCCTGTCGATCATTTCCATTTTAAAAATAAAACTTCTTTTCTCAAACTCTCGTAGGTTAGTAATTGCTTTAAATGACTTGAAATTTCCCCTCGTCATTACTTGTACTGTTCGAAGTTCACATGCTGTTTTTGCAATAGCGCATGACCGACGATCATATGGCTCGTATTGCGAGTAACTACATAGTCGGGCACTATTAGTGTAGCTATACACGTGATAGTGACGATTACTACTTATGGTGCCGTCATTGCGAACGGTGGTGGGTACGATACTGTGGGAACCGAAGTAGAATATAGCTTTTCAAGTCCATCAATTTGGACCACGGTGAATTCTAGTTGGGTTCGAGATTATAGTTGGATCGCATTAGAGCCCTGTAGGCATTGGACAGGATGAAGCTGGCGAAAACCCAGAGTACGATGACAGTCAGCTGAGAGTTGGATCGCGTTTGGAACCAGTAATCCGCTTCAACTTGATCCAGCAGGAGTCCAAAAATATCTAGTACTCTTTGCAGTAAGTTTCCCTTGGCTGTTAGAGCCACCAGGAGGAGGATGCTACCGGAGATACACAGCCAGATTTCCCAATCAAGCGGCTCAACCAGTGGATTCAAAGTAAGTGTGAAGTAGAACTCCTCCGATTGAAGGTAAAACAACCTTTGTGCGAAGGGGTCCTCCACCCTTTCCAAGAACAAGCTTGGAACCACGAACCGGACTTCACGAGGCAGAGATTGTCGCATTAACAATTGTGTAGTAGAATTTAGCCCCTCCAGCGAAAATCGTTTCATTTCCTTGCGAACTCTTCGTACGTAACAGCCAGCGACCTCACGTGTGATAAGGCACTTGGTACACTGGTATTTACTTTTGAGTCGCCTAACTACCCTACCGTGTGCAAGCCAAAGTGTGTTTCGGATAGGCAGTGCTGTGAAGGAACGTGTAGGAAACAAGTCGGACGGCCGTCGGTAGGACTGCGTCCGACTTGCCTTAGCATACGTGGCGCTAAAAGAAGTTACTATAAGGTCTTCTGAGGAGTTTTCCTCGGTTACGTACGCTCCTTGGGTTGTGGACTCGATCGGAGTCGTGAGGTTTTGCAGATTTGTCACCGTAGATCAATAATTTTGGTAGCAAAATATAGTGATCTTGACTCCGTTTTGTGTCACTTCATAAATATGCTCACTTTCATTTCCGTTCGGTGAAAATCCTCCCCGATTTGTAGAAAAGTTTCATCGTAAACTTTTGTTTCATCTTTCAAGTACGAATGTCTTTTACCTTATTGATCATTCATAAAGCAACAGGCTAATCACCACTAGTGATGTCACCATGGTACTACCATCTGGAAAAGTATGTTACACTGTCAGTAATGTCCTACCACATAATAGTTGCGCAATGATTTGAATTCATTACGCGATATAACGCAATTGCAGTAACTACACAAACGGTAAAGACCATCCCTCAACCCTCGAAGCTTGAAATCATGCTTGCAAGACCCGGCTGCAGGCTTGTCCAAAATGGCCAGCGCAATATTACGGCCGCAGATCTTACAATAGGAGTCATACCCAGTTTGAAAGTATGGCACCGTCACCGGGCCAGTCCTGTCTTGTTCCAGGCGTGCAAAACATGAGGCAATGTTCTTCTTATTGGATGGGCGCAGTGAAAGCGGATCATTAACCGGCAACTCATGTTTGCCATACAGATTGACTCTCTCCTTGATTTCCTCGACCAAGACCGAACGCCCACCATACTTGTACGAACTGTTCTTTTTGCAACAGCGGTAGCAATACTGCATTTCACCTACGAAATTGTTTCATACAGCAAAATATTACAATATAATTTTAAAAAATGACTACTAAAACCAACGCAACGTGACTTACTGCAAGTAACAACATCGCACCGGACACAGAGGTCATAGAGTCCATTCCGCTTATTCCGGAGCAAATGCGCGTGCTTGTACGGGAAAATGTCCAGCTTCAACTGTGCCGCTTCGACTGCGTCTACTCCGCAAGTAGCACAATACAGGTTTGTACCAGTTTGCAGTCTTGGTGGACCGTCACAGTTGAGGACATTGTCTCTCTCGAACGGCATTGCCACATCGTTCAACGTTCTCTCCCCGGCCCTCCTTTTTGGTGATGGCTGTCCCAAAACACTTACCGGAACCATTCTGAAAAGGAAGGAAATTACCCATACAAACATGTGGCAACTGCATGTCACATCCGGTGATGGCTATACATGTTTAACGGGTTTAATACATTCTTCCATAATGCAAATAATCTTTAGCATAGGAAGCCGCGGTAGGTGTTACTAACCAGTGATTAATTTTTCAGCGGTCAAAACCACTGTAACTTTCACTTCACCGGAGAAGAATTTTAAATTCAGAGAAAGAGGAAAACCTTCTGATTCAACTTCAGTACCACGAAACCCAATGCATTATGTGAGATGAACAGAAACCATGTTACACAGATTACATCCAAACCAATCAGCTGCCACGTGGAAAAACTAAAAAAGAACTTTAACCGGCCTACCGGTACATAAAATTGTCAACTCAATGACTGAGAATGCGGGTAAATTAGCACTCAAATAAATAAATTCCTCCATAATACGAAGAACCGTTAGCCGTAGGAAACCGCGTTAGCTATCTTTAACCACAGTAATTCATTGTTTCACCGGCCAAAACAACCGTAAGTTTGACTACACCGGAGAAAGTAAATCAGAGAAAAAGGAAAACCTTTTAATTTAAAGTTCAATATCTCCAAATCCAAGACATTAACATGAATCAAACATAAAACACGCTGTACGATCATGTGCACTCCAATCAACTGCAACGTGGATGAACCAAAATAGATCTTTAGCCGCCTTTCAAGTAGAGATCTTACGACGAAAGAGATTGAACATACAAACACATGGCAACTGCACGTCACTGCCGGTGATGGCTACGAATATTTAACCCACTTGCCCTAACTATGAGTTCACCGGAGGAACATTGATTCAGAGGAAATGATAAACCTTATACCTTAAGTTCGATTAGTCCAACCGCAATTTATTATAGTGAGACAAACAGAATACATGTTGTATACATACTATTCACTCCAATCAACTGCCACGTGGAAAAACTAAAATGGCTACCATTCCTACGCATCGTATAGCAAAACTTTGACAAACTATTTTCTCCAATTGACAAACATTTCCGCACATGCAGCCAACATAGATGACTCTTGCATAATAATCGTAATAATTGAGTTTATAGTTTCTTTAAAACAAATAACCCGAAATGACAATATCACATACTAAACGTAAGTTTATATGCAAGAAAAGTCCAACCAGTAATTATGATTCATAAAATCTCTTTCTTATCATGCCAAAACTATTTCAAAATAGAATAACATAAATGAACAAAATACACTAACCTGTTCTTCTTCGAGCACGCTCCTTCCTTCCTACAAAAACTAAATAAAAAATTTTTTGGTTCAGAAATTTCCTGAGTCAAGAGCACCCATAACATACGTCAGTCCTTCACAATCGCTCAGTTGAACTAATCAACTTTCCCCACCTACTGCTACATTTCACAGCATGACTAACGGACAAACGGTAAGGAGAGACATCTAGTAAGAAAGCATTAGAAAAACCCGAAATGGCAACAAAACTTTGCCACAAAATACCAGAGGGCACCAAATAGCATTTTATTAATATACATGTATGAGCTCCCGTGAAACAAAATTTTCACAGCACATGCATTCTCTCTTTGACCAGTGGTCCTGCATTTTCGTAAGTTACTTTGCCTCTTCCTGTGCGTATTATGATTACGCCAAAATCCAAAACATCTGGTGAGTTTTTTCACAGAAACCGTAATCGTGCATGAAACACTGATACCTGTGATAAACGTGCCATAGACTACTAAACACGCGCGATGCCAAAATTACTAATTTTTATACAATTTACCCGGTGAAGTTCTTTTATCACAACAAGATGAAACATTTCAATAACAATCAATCAATCAATTTCAATAGCATAACAATAACATTCAGTTTAATTCATCTGCATATTGAATTTATATACGAAAAATTGTCATCAAAGCTAATTTGATTAAAAAATGTATCCTCCACAGCATCACGAATGACATAAAAATTAATAACAAATGACACGGCTTAAATGTTGACCTTGCCGATTGCAGGTTATTCCCAACGTTATGGAATATATGCACAGTAATGTATACATACACCACTTCATGTCCCACTAAAAAAGGAATCTCGTTAATACCTTAGAATAACTACAAACTTCGTTTCCCATACATAAGAGAATTACCACCGAAATCTTACATGTTTACAGAATGTAGGATGAACCCCCACCAAGTGCACGCGCGCACTATTCAGCATACGATAGCCCAAGGCTCAAATAAAACGGATAAAGTCAATCGGTATTCGGCTCGTACGGCTCCGGTGATTTCTTAGCATTGTAGGAGTCTACCTAAGCGTCATCTTTTGATAAATTATTATAGAGGTAACGCCAAACATCCTTTGGGTGCACTTCAAAATGTTCGCGAAGCACATGTTTTCTAGCGGCCCTTATATTTAATGCAACGTTCTCACAGTGCTCAACAGGACCCCCATTGAAGGGGCACTTCAAACTTGTCATGGCACGAAGCACATCAACAATATCTTTCTGCAGAGGGGCACCTGCAAATAAACACTCCTGATCCACGTTCATCGGTTCAGTGAATATGCAAATCTTAGACGTTACCCGGTGATGTGTACTTTTCACCGGATGAAAATTTGCGGTGCTTAGATTTTAATACTTGCTTCATGCGTTTCCTACGATTTTGATATTCATCGTGCCCCTTTGTATCCGTGCACACTTGGGAAGTACGGATAGTAGTTTTCGGATTTGAAGCATCTTGGTAATTCTTACCGGAACCACCAACATATGCGTTACCCACGTTGGCTTCACTTTCGCTATTGTCCTATATGACATCGGGACGATGGTGTGAACTTGTATGTGTACACGTTATTTCGGCAAAATCTTGTCCAAATCCCATTAAATTTAAGCTTCCTGCTGTTTTCTTTGAAGCAACTTCGCTCGCATGGTTGAGGCCTTTTTCATTCTGTTTTCCACGAATAGCTCCTCTCTAAGTTGTTCAAAATTGGCACGTCAGCAGAAGCAGAACTACGAATTTTCACCTCTCCAACAGTTGGTCCATCCCTTGTAACTTCTTCAATGCACCGACGTTTTCTCCGGCGTAAAACAACGTCATGTTGTTCAATATTTTCTCGAACTGTGTGTTCGCCAAAGATTGAACTTGATTTGCCCATATATGCTGACTGTCCACTTGTAGACGATACGATTTTCTTGTGGGTGTTCTCTGCACAAAAAATTATTTTTACATCCGGTGAAATCAACGGACAATACTTTGATTTTCTGCTGCAACTTACGTGGAACACCTACAAATGCGTTCACACCTGATTCAATTAAAAGAATAACGTAATCATTTTCGCCCAACGTCTTCACAACATTTCGAAGCGTTTCTCTAAGAGCCTCTTCTAAGGTTTTAATTACACTGACTTGGAACACAAACGTTTGGCATACACACACTTGTATCCAACGCCCGGTGAAATCTTCATCGCACAGCTGGACAAACCGACACGACTGTTTTTCAGTTTCATGTATGCAGTGCGCCATACATGTGCGGCAGCTAAGTATCCATTGTAACCTTGTTCCAGCATGATGGTTGAGTCCGATAATAGCGACTTACACTTCATCTGTCGCATTGCCTCACAAATGTCAGGGCGGACCCCCTCCAATTCACAATTTCTGACGATAGATGGCGATTGCAATCCGGTTTGATTCATGTTAACAGGTCTACATGGGACACACACTTTCTTTTGATAACTTTTTTTCAATAAATTTGATACAAAACTGCTGTTCAAAATGTGAATCCAATCACTCAAAAATCGTCTCCCCTGTGCTGAGTGTCAAGAAGATTCAACTGTCACAAAGCCAAGTTTATGAACACCACTCTTTTTGCAAGTAACGTGAGCAGAAAACACTGTTGCTATGCGACGACGACAGAAACACAACTGACAACCTACATTTATACCGGCACATCGAAATCAACGCGACTCTGCCAACATCTTCTGGCTACCATTGCATATTAAAATTTGTTTATGAGGCCCACAGATGGTGCCACTAATGTAACAAAACAGGACTGGAACAGTAGAACAACTGGCGGAACAGTAGAAACCGCATATGAAGGGACAGATGTCACAGGAAACATTATTGTGGAACAGTTTAATTTTGACGGATGATTGTTATTCTTGCAGGTCCAATTCACACCACACTACGGACGTGAACGAGTCCTCACTATGAAGTTACCCGGCACCTCCACCAGTTGTAACGACAATTTGGTGCGATCTGGTGGGGGGGGAATTTGGGAACTAAATAGGGCCGAATCCAATCACAATGCACCGGGGCAGATGGTGTCCTGCGGACGTGAGTCACTCGCTTGGCATGGGAGATAGGGTACGCTTACAAGGACACCGGACACGGCGTAATGTGAGACTCGGTCCGAAAAAGGGTTCAACTTCTGGGTTTATGCTTAGGGCCTCAAGCCAAATGTGTGTTAATAATTATTTTAATTGTAGAGCTCAACCAGTAATAAATGCAGCGGTCGGAAATAACACTTCTTCTCATTTAACACTAAGAATTTATTTCAAGGGGAAGCACAAAATTAGTATTAAGTTCCACACACAAAATAGCATAACCTTTCTCCACGAGCTCTAATTTCCGACTCCCTGATGGGATGGACCACGCCATCCCATGCGGCACATGGCATCTCATAAATTATTTATGGCATTTACTAAATATGGAAAAAATGGCATACCTCCTATAAAGAGATGAGGAAAGCTAAAGGTGTGCTTTCCTGGGTCATTGACCGTTCCTAGGCCCTAAAAATACCTGAGCTTGGGGTGAGGAATTTAAGCTTGGGATTACTTGCTTAGGGTCATTCACCCCACTCAGTGCCCAAGGGTCCCATATCATATTAGCTTAAGTAAATATATATAATGTTATGCATAAGCTACATGGCTACACAGGTGGGCGTGGGATGAGATGGCTCAGCCACGCCACACCCCCTCCCTCCGAAAGGGGTAACAAAGGCACGCGACTCCGCAACCAAAAAAAAAACTTTAAGCTAAAGGACTATGACGAACAGATAAACATTACTAATTTTCCAAAGGGTCACTATAAGGGCTAACCGCATATATCCCATAGCTGAAATTATTTCACTAAACTTTTTTTCTAAGATTATAGGTTAAAACATGTACAAATAGTATGGGGCTTTTCGATGACGACCGATAACTTAAAAATAAAACTATTACAATGTAATAACCACCACTGCCTATTAAATCGAAATGCATCCTCTTTCGAAACGCAGGAATGTAGGAGCCTAGAACTATAATCTTAAATAACCCGTATTTTGATCAAGCAAATACAATGTTTTGATCACTTACTTATGGCCATCATTAATATTGTTAACAATAGAAA
>WJFA01004289.1:0-11000 GCA_009870155.1 Pseudobourletiella spinata | reverse complement strand
ATCTACGGAACCACTCATCGCACTCGGGATGAGTTTTCCTTTGAATCCCGTCCGGCGGAATTGCCCAACTTACCGCGGGCACCATCACCACTACAGGGTTCGGAAGATCAAAAGACAGCGAGTCTCAAGTTTCATTAGAAAGTGGATGATTATGATGATGACGATGGTGATAATGTTGATGATGTATTGGATTGAGAAATCCCCGTCGTCTCCACAGATCTGCAAGTATCCTGAGTGAGTGTCGTCAGTGTTGCTGGAGAATGAGAATCTCCCGAAGATATTAATACCGACTTTCCCCAACTTTCTCCGTTTTTGGTTTTTCCTTTGAAAAAATATGTGGAGGAAAATCCGGATGTTCCCAACGATCCCAGCCCGACTGACTGACTTAATGAACATGAGCAGCACACTTCACCAGTGGGCCTTAAGCCTTTGTCAAATCCCACTCACACCACGTCGGCATGGGCGTCGAGCATGATTACAGCAGGGCCGTGTGGAAGGCCTTGTTAAACCTGAGCCTGGCTTACTCTCAGTGGCTGCGAGGAGAAGAAGAGTTGAGGAGGAGCTCGACGATGATTACTGCAGTATGCTCCGTCTAGAGGCTGTACCACTGGGATGGCTTCGTTAAAACTTTTGTGGTTGAGAGACCGACGTTGTTGTTGCTGTCGTTGTTGTTGTTGTCGTCGTTGTAGTTGTTGCGGGTCAGTGAACAGTGGTGTGCTGAATCGGTTTTGGGATTTTATGGTACGGGGGATCCCATGTAGTTAGTAGTATTACCGTCGTCGTAGCCGCAGTATTATGGTCACAGCAGCAGTACAGTAGTTAGTAGTAGTAGTAGTAGTGGTGGGATGAAATCCATATTATCGGAAAACTTATCACCATGCTGGAGCCATTATTCTCGTCCTGCTCACTCTTCAGAGGCTTAGTCGATTTGAGTCAAGAAGAACACAGGAGCAGCAGTAGCAGCAGCAACGAAACTCCCTATCATTAGTCTGCGTTGTTGCGGACGGGAGAGGACACAATAACTTTATGCGGATTGTGCTGTAAGGGAGATGTGAGTTGGAGAGGCTTATAGTGTGAGCATATGTGTGTGTGTGTTTGTGTGTGTGGTTGTGCTTTTCTTGACTACGTGGAGGATATGCAGGCTGTCCCGCAACTGTATATACGCCGCAATTGTCGTCTATCTAGAATGGAGACTTTTTTTTACACGTCAGCAGCAGCGCACAAATCAATGATCACATGCGTGATGGGGAGGTCCTCCAAGACCATTGCAAATCCGAAGATCCTTTGGGTGCGGAAATTCAAATTTGACCGGGTTACAAGCCCTCAAAATTTTGGTCAACTCGACACCAACACCAAAGGGGGGAGTGCCTGCTGACTAAAAAATCACATGTTAAATCCCATAAGGATTTCCCATTTTTCAATTTCGAGCGAGTTTTGAGAAAATGATAAAAATGTTTGTAAGTGTGAGACATGCACTTTCGGGACAAGCTGTACTCAGGAAAGTAAGAAAGCTGCTATAAGTCGATGGAGCTTAGCCGCCGACAGCCACCACCGCCCGCGTCGAGAGGAAAAAGTAATGAGGTTTTCCCTCCTCCTCCTCCTCCTCTCGTAAATGAAATTAAGACGTTGAATATGTGGCGGAGGCGTAATTAGATAAGGCTGGACTGGAACAGACAGGCACGTCGCCCGTCCATCCCTTCCGCAGAGGGGGATCCCTTTGGGCTGTTCGTTGATAAAAAAAAACTGGGGCAAATTTGCCCTCAAGTCCGTCAGTTTAAGTCAAGGGTGGATATACTTACTCGGTTGCGTACTGGTCACAGTCACGTGGGATTCCAAGGGCCTCCCTCTGAATGAACACTCGCCACTTCCAAATTATGTTCTGTTTTAACTACTGCTCTCCGATATGTCCCTCGGGTGCCCTAAAGTGCCTTAACATGTACCTACAGAAAATGACATACCCTCTTTCACAATGTAGCTTTGAAATGATGAAAAATGTGTGGATTTTATGGCCTTGTTCATCTTGTTACTGTATCGTAGACTCGAATGGGAGGATCCCGCTCCGGCTCTGTCCAGAGTTTCGATGAGGCACTTCGTGAAACCATGGCGAATCAACAGCAGCAGCAGCAGGGCACCAATCCGGACGGGACAAGACCGAATGGGACTCCGACGCCGGCGGCGACGCCCACGGTCGCTGAAGAGAAGCCCTTGTCGTAAATATAATTCTCTCGTCTCTCGGAACCACTCGAGCATCACCAGGATATGAAGATTTGGTGGGGAAATGGAATTAGATACGGAAAAAAATGAGAAAAGAGAATATATGTAATTATGAAGATAATCCTACGGTCGACTCATGATCAGCACGATCAAGAGCATCAACTTCCCCGCCCTGCCCCCCCCCGCAAAAAAATCCTTCCTCCAATCCGCATCTTCTTTTCAATGTGAATCCTCTCCACTATTACCCGGTCCCAAAAAAAATATATTGTACGAAAAAAAAGGAAGAAAAATCTCCAAAATGTAGTTTGTAGTAATAGTTCTGCAATGATTGAGCAATGTTGTTATTATTGCTGTAAAAATAATAATAATAATTATAATGATATAATATACTATTAGGAGATCTATTTTGCTTCAAAAAAAAAGATGTTTGTTATTACGAAAAGTGTATTATGTACATAGACATAAGTTTCTCCCTCTAATGTCTATGTATCTCCTATATGCTGTACTCTGGATTCCCAAATAATCCAAAAGGCTCTTTGTAACCTCCGATCCGGCAGTGTGACTGGGCTACGTCGTGCTGGTTCGGAGAAATCCTTTTATGAGTTCTAATAATGATAATATTAATCATAATAGTAGGGAATGGTGCGGTTAAACCCGTACCTCGACCATATTGCTGCTCTATACAATCACCAATGTATCAGAAAATATTGTTCTGGCGTCTAGCTTTTCAAGGGTCATCGTGCGTGTGATGAGGTCGGAAATTATCACTATTGTTGCTGTTATTATTGCTATTATTATTATTATTATTATTATTATTATACTTATTATTTTGAAAACGAATTGGAAACATCCTCATGACGTTGTCATATTAATGATAGTAATTCCTGGGTTGATTTCAAGGACTTATTATTTACTATGATAATGTTGTGTATCTTGAAAGAAAAAATATATGAAAAGGAGCATTCATTCCCATGTTCCTCGGCAATGCATCACTAGTGGACGGTACTAGATTACATTCATACTTTAATATACATATTTCGTTTATTCCTCTTGTAAGGAAAGAAATGTTGCGGAGGATCACGGAAGGATCCCTTTTGGAATAGTCAGGAATGAGGAGAAGAGACAAATTTGAAATGTGGTGGTAAATCCCTCAACGAATAATAATAGTGATAGTAATAGTTAAAAAATAATTATGATAATAGTAATAATAATAATTGTAATATTAACATTGTCAGCCCCATGTGCGTTAAATTTCTGCCTGTCCCTTTTGTGCTTTTAAAATGTTATACAATGTTATCATTATTATTATTATTATTATATACATGATGATGATGATGATGATGATGATAAGTATGTGTAAGTCTACAAAAGGATGGTGATAAGTCTATCTATTGAAAAAAATTGTAGGGAATTCTTGCATTACCAGGGAGGTTGCTATGTGGGACGAACAAGTTGTGAGAGATGCTATATTGTGCAGGTATAGCTATAAAAGATATAAATCTGATATGTATAATGCTCGGACAGATGTTGGAGCAGTGCGAGGATAATGTGCGTATTATTATATATGTAATTGTCATCAAGCTCTGTACAAGTTTTGTGGTAATTTACTATAAATACTATACATGCATATATACATATATATATGTAGGTCGTGACACTTGTGGTCATATTTCATCTGTAGTTTAGCCCGCTATTCTGGATTATTATTATTATAATTATTATTACTATTATTATTATTATTAGTAAAGTCCCGCAAGCCTTCACAGTAAAATCCGTATGTAGCCGAGTTGACTATAAAGGCAATGCATGGTGCCGTGTAGTAGTGGTTCAGGTATAGACATTTCCTCTCTCAGTTGTATGTAATTTTACAACTGATTCTCTCATTCATTCCTCTTTTGTTCTTGTGTAGTGTTAACATTTAGATTTCTACCAGTACGACTATGAAACTACGAGGGATTCAGTTGCGTATTGGAGCGATGCATATTTGTATGTGCAGGTGAAGTGATGATCCCTGGGGGAAAATATGTGGAGGATTATTGGAAGGTATTAAATCATGCTCTATATATATATATATATATATACACATGTATGTATTACGTATATGTATGCAATGTATACTTTTCTCTCACAGCATAAATATGACGAGGCATAATACACATAGACATACTCATACACACACTACCAATAGTTTACTACCGTTATTTTCTCCAAAGCTATTCTACTGTAGTAAGCTGTGGTTCTTTTGTTATTTTAATTGCCTTAATTATTATTATATAAGTAATAATAATAATAATGATAATAATGATAACAAATAAATGCCCTAATCGGTGGTGTACATATGTTTGTTGATATGTTTTCCACGACGTATCGGGAGCAACTGTGGCCTGTGTGCATATCAGTTTTTGGAGGCCAGGGAGAAAAATTGGGATGTTTGAAATCCACGGAAAAAATAGGAATGGATTTACCGGTTTATTTTCACATTTGGCAAGAAAACATTTGATTCTGCGTGAGGTGTGTGACAAGAGATGGAATTTTGGGGGTTGGGATGGAGAAAGAGGGAATATTCAGGATTGGGTTTTCAAGGAAAATCAGGGGATATTTAGGGTTAAAATTGTTGGGATTTCAAGGAAAATCAGGGAATAGTTAGGATTTAAATAGTTGGGTTTTGAAGGAAAATCAGGGAATAGTTAGGATTTAAATAGTTGGGTTTTGAAGGAAAATGAGGGAATATTAGGATTTAAATAGTTGGGATTTCAAGCAAATTCAGGGAACAGTGAAATCTCCCTACAACGGTCTTCAGGGGACACAAATGATTTGACTGTTATAAGGAAAAATGTTATAAGCCCTGAAAATAGCACTGTAAAAGCCATAAAGGGATAAGAGAAGTTGACCGTTATAACAAGAGGACCGTATTACACAAGGCCGTTATAGGGAGATTTTAATGTACATTTAGGTGTGGGATTTGGGATTTTTTGGAATTTAATGCTGGGAAATGTTCATCTCGGGAATTTTTAAATTTGTGAAATTTTTATTTCGTGAAATTTATTGTTGTGCATTTAAATTTTGTGAATTTTTTAATTCGTGAAATTTAATGTTGCACATTTAAGTTTTATGAAATTTTAATTTCGTTCACAGCATTAAGGAATATAATCTGGCTCAAAATTTGTATCTCAGTGGAATGAGAGACTATTACCAGGGTGGTTCAAATTCGACTGTCAGGAATAATTCGGCATCGAAAATTTTCAAGGTTCAAGTCGGGACCTGACTGAGTGAGGGGGAAAAATGTATGTAAAATGATATATTCCGGCTTGACCTATGGACTGGTGTTGTAAAAACGGTAAAAAGCAAAAAACAACTGTTTTTTTGTTCCCACAAAAGCGAAGGGGGAAAAGTGGACTTTTTACATGGAAATTTTGGTGTGTGTGAATTTTACAGGCTGCCAGTACAATGGCGTGATGAACAGGTTGTTCCCGAGCGACCACCATCCGCACCCTCTTTGGTTGATTGGGAGGGGATTGTTGAGAGAGAGCAGAATTATCATTTTCTATGGTCCTCCATTCCATGAGTGCGGTTGCTGGTTATGAAACAAGAGAAGATTATTGCCGGTGGGGAAAACATCTCCGTGCCACCCATTACAACAAGTATGTGGGCAAAACTATATGCATATGTCGGCATGTTGGACTAGTATGTGCATAGGAGCCAGAAGGAATCAGAAGAGTATGCAGGGTGTCCCAAAATCATGCGTTACATTTATTTTCCGTCAAATGCCCGAGCCCCTCAACCTATGTACGCTTGAACTGTGCTCAAAAGCTTAAACCCAGCCTTAAATCTGTCGATTTAAGGCTGTTTTTATCTTGGCGGGGTTAAGTTACATTTTTTGAAAAGTACCCCATGTGGGATCCATTAAAATCCTTATGGGAAATCCCATGTTAAAATTCCCAATTTCCCTACTCTGAATTCCATCAAATTCCCCAGTACATTGGGTTGGGACTTGAGGTAACGCCAAAGACGATGCATACAGATCCATGTGGCACTAAAATACCTACCGCATGCGCTACTGCGCACGAATCTGCGCCATCTGATGTAGGAGTTACAGGCAGGAAAGGTCGCCGTTCACCATTATGCCAAAATAGCAGTTGGTTACCACCAAATCCTGTAACTCACGAACTAACCGTTAGATTTAAACGAGCATGGTATCGAACAAATACGCGAAGCCTTAGCTTTCGATTGCGACCACAATCATTGATCTAGGTTAAGGCGTTGGGGCACCACAGGGAAAATAAATGTGACATATCATTTTGGGACACCCTGTGCAATAAAGACGAGGGTACAAAAAGACGATCATCCGTGTGTGAGGTGGGTTCCAATGAAATTGGGTAGATTCTCAGCCGAGTCCATCCATCCAGGTGAGGGATGAGATCTGTAGAGAGTTGACTTGAGGTCATATTCTTCTTAAAAGTCGGCGAGCAATGTAATCATCATCTCATGGGTACAACATAGACTCTAACAAAAGCGAATATTAAGTGGATCTTTGCAACAAAGTCCTCCACCGTAGTGACCAATGTCCAACTTGTACACGATATTGACTGCCCTCCGTCCAGTCCACAGCATGTGAAGCACACGAGTGCATATGTATATTATTGGTTGGCCACTACTTTTTCGCCCAAATTTTACCGAGCCCCCTGGCTCTCATCCTCACCATCTCACTCAGTAGTCGTCAGTACAGAGTCCAAACTGTTGCTGAAGTAATTTGCTGCCTTTATTTTTGAGACGATTCCAAGAAAAAACAAGATGATAAACTTAAGCGCGCCGTCCCCTTTTTCAATGTCCCATGGGCACTATTTGTAACACATGATTGTGGTCATTAGCTAAACTTGGCTATATCTGTAACATAAGGTGGTGACCACCATTGACTTGGTCACACTACGGGTCCTCAACGGTTCCTTACATCACTATACGCATAGTAGTCGGGCCTTAACCTTCATATGGATATAATTATGCCGAATTTTTTGAGCCATTATTTGACAGAAGAAGAAGAAGAAGAAGAGGGTGACCTTGGGAGAGAGCATCGGCAGACTCACACAGAGTCAGTCATCGGGTGCCGCTATATGGAGAATCCTCAAAGTCTTCTTCAGTTTGTCTCTGTTTCTGCTGTATATACATATACGCATTTACTACGTACTCACGGAGCCCTCTCGAACACACCTGACGAGCTCGGCTCGGACTCTTTGTGGGTGAAAATCCTACAGTGTGATGGAAACGACGAGAGTTACTTAAGACCTGTTTGGGATGGTCTGTGTGCCCCGGTTCAGCAACCTTCGCCTGCCTGTACACCCCTAAAACAGTAACCGTATAGCCAAGACATGCACGCACACAGACACACACACACACACACCTGCGGACGTGATTCTTAATCCTGGTCTGTGCACCCTTGATAAGATGCTTTTGAGGGATAATCCACAGACAGAGGGGGAGCGGAGGAGATGGGAAGGATTTGAATGAAAAGATGATATTAGTGCGACCACATTTCCCGCATATCCCACTTGCTACCGTTGTGAACTGACCGTGTGAGTACAGGCAGGCGTATTATAATACGTACGGCAATCCTATACCAAGGGCTACACTGTGAGTGAACCAAAAATCTTGTGCGATATAGCTAATACATCGCAGGTACGTATGTGCGACTTTGGATTTTGCTGGAGTTATAGCAGCAGCTCATACCTGTGTGTGGACTAACTTTTTTTGTACGTGTGTGTGTGTGTGTGTCCGTATGCGAGGTTTTCTGTGATCCCTGCTTTGAAAACTTGCTTTTGACTCCGCAGTCATCATCGCCACTTGGGGCTGTCAAGTAACACGGAGACTTTTTCAGTTGAACCCTCCGGTGTGGTGGATAATTTCCTTTAGTTATTGTTTTTATTATTATTATTATTATTATGGGTAAAAAGTCAGTGTTGTTCACCGTAGCCCTCTCCATCCTCACGGCGTACTTAAGTCTCACATTTTTCGGGGACAACAACGTCCCGGACGTGGAGAATACGTTCTGGGGGAAGGGGGAGGGCGGGGGGAAGAAGGACACGAAGCCCAAGCCCTTCCAGATCAAGGTGGACGACAAGGTGTTGGCGGACCTGAAGAAGCGGCTCCAGCTCGAGCTGTCGGCGGAGGGGAACCGGTTGACGGAGTCCTTTGCGGGTCAAGGGTTCCAGTATGGGATCAACGCTAATTATCTCAAGAAAGTCGGGGACTACTGGCTCAACAAATATGACTGGCGCCAGAGGGAGAAATTGCTCAACAAGTATGCTCAGTTCAAAATGACCGTGTCGGGGCTGGACATCCACTATGTCCATGCCAAGAGCAGTAACAATGCCAAGTATAATGTGACGAGGCCTCTGTTGCTACTCCATGGCTGGCCCGGGTCGTTTGTGGAGTTGCAGAAGATCATTCCGCTGTTGACAGATCCACAGGAGGACAATATCAATTTTGAGGTGAGTATAAAGTGGTTCGGGCTAATTCAAATCCGGCGGGCTGAGCAAGGATCAAGGAGGATTTATTTGAAAAAATAACGTGTTGTGCTCGCGGGCGGGAAGTATTTGAACATCCCACATGTGCTGTCCTTCTTTTCTTTTGTACAAATTCTGGAGAAGTTTTGAAATTCCCTAGTTTTTTTCTTAATATTTGAAGTATTGTAATGGAAAATTATGGGGAAATTGGCCGGACACTCGGGTCCCCCGAGTTAAAGCACGTAAAAGTGGATCGTTGGTTTGCCAAGTTTCCGTCCGTCAATATATTGACCTCATAAAACCGGATTCCATTGAGAAAAAAAAGATGATCTGTAAGTTCGTCTGCTGGTGTGTAGATCTTGAGCTCAGTTCGAGGGGATGAAGGATGATGAAGTGTGTACTTTTGGAGTTGGACATTTCCATGTTCTAAATTGGAAAATGAGAGTAAAATGTTAACGGTGGGATTATAATTCGTTGGGCCAGGTCATCGTACCGTCTCTCCCTGGCTTTGGATATTCGGACGCACCGAGTAAACCCGGTTTCGGTCCAGTGGAGGCAGCTCAGCTCATGCTCGTGTTCATGAAGCAACTGGGCCATGATCGGTTCTATGTCCAAGGAGGAGATTGGGGAAGTGTCATTGCCACCAACATGGCATCCCTGTATCACAACAAGTATGATAGAATGATGTCGTCTATGAATTTTCTGATATACCCTCATAATTTATTTGCATTGTAAATTAAATTATTAATTAATACTAATTCTGATGTGACATCAACTAACGTGTTATTTTTTCTTTTGTTTTTCCAGCGTCATTGCCCTCCACGTAAACCTCTGCAACAGTTTCCATCCCAGAATTATGATTCGTTACCTGGGATATTACCTGTTCTACCCCTTGTTTTACACGAGCGAGGAAGCTAACCGGCTCTTGCCTCCATCTGGGCCGATCGGGAGGATTCTGGAACACAGTGGATATTTCCACTTGCAAGCTACAAAACCAGATACGATCGGTAAGGGCATTTCCGTCATGTTTTTTATTTGAGTCCACCAAATAGTTTTTTAAATTCCAGTCGGTACGGAAATGTGAATTAATTTCCATTGAAACTTTTGATATTTTTGTACAATTCGGAGTGGCTGGTAAAGATTTTAAAAGATTTTCTGTGTCAATTGAAGCTGTGGCCCTGGCCAATTCACCGCTCGGTCTGGCGGGATACATTTTGGAAAAGTTTGCCCTGTGGACGAACCTTGAGGGTGTGAAGAAGGATGACGGCGGTCTCAGCGAGGTTTTCCCCTTCAATGAACTCCTGGACAACGTCATGATCTACTGGGTCACCAACACCATCGGCACCTCCATGCGGTTCTACAAGGAGGCCGTGTCGGAGAAGCAACTCTCCTATGGGATGAACAAGTAAGTTTGGAGATCACAAATTAGGATCGGGCACGCATTTCTTTAAAAAAATTGGAAAGTTTTGTTGGAATTAAATATCTGATTTAACTGATAAACTTGTTGTTGGTGTTGTCGTTGGTAACAAGAATTATTGTTGTTGTTGCATTGTAAAAAGATTGTTACTTATTGTTGTTAACGTAATCAATGTGTTTCACAGGGTTCCCACGTATGTCCCCACTGCCTGCCTCATCAGTCCGCATGAGTACTTGGCCCAGGCGGAATTACTGCTCACGGACAAGTACCCCCAACTGATGAGCTACAAGACGCTGGAAAAGGGCGGACATTTCTCCTCATTCCAAGTTCCACAGGACGTGTCCAAGGATATCATTCAATTTTTCAATAAAATCGAAGTGACGGGCCTTATAGATTTGTACAAGAGGAAAATCGGATAATGGAGTGGACTTGTAGGGATCGAGCCATCACCTTGTGTGTGTGTGTGTTTGTGGGAGCGCGCGCAATGTTCTTCTTCAAAATGGATTTATTATTATTATTGTATTTATGAAAAAATGTTCCGAAGGATGCAAAGGAAGGACGACACGCCGCCTTGTCTTGTCTACTCTCATTATTATTATTACTACTATTATTATTATTATAATAATAATACTACTCACAGCTCAGTTCTGGTCTGCCAGTAATTTGTTGATTGTTACATTAAATTTGTTACTGTTGGAAATGGGAAAAGAATAATAATTATTTCCGATTTGAAATGATTCCGTCATACACACCGAGGGATCACAATAATTCCCAATTTGAAATGACTCCGTCACGGCGCGGAATGGCTCGTAGTATGAGTTTTCATACCCCGACGGCAGATATTTATATGCAGTCCGATGGACAGGCAGATA
>WJFA01004288.1:0-11000 GCA_009870155.1 Pseudobourletiella spinata | reverse complement strand
CCAAACAACCTGCACCTGAACTGAAGAGCATTATTTCCTTGTGTGCGCAGCAGCCCCGTTCCTCTGTGAAACCTTTTTTTTCGTCGTGATCCTGTATCTACGTATTGGTTTTTATTGTTTGGTTGTTGAAAGAGTTGTTGTGTGTGTTTCTTTCGTTACTTTATTTTTCCAAACTGTCAATTTACTCAGGAACATCCACAATATGCGTAACTTTTTTAGTATATATAAACTGTTTTTCCGCGCAGCATTTTTTATCGTAATAACACCCGCACATTTGCCCACCGCCGACGTAACATTCAAAATCATAGCATCACTTCATCAGAAACACCTTTATGCATGCAGCACGCGCGCGCGCGTGAAAAGATCCATGTTTTTTTGCTTCCACGTCACCAAAGACGAAATATAGATTAGGACAGAGACAGAAAACTCACTTAATTTTACCCTCTTCTGCTACACAATAATTATTCTTACTTGTCATCAATTATTGATAGATATTTATGCATTTTATTTAGATATTTAAAGCCTTCACAACTTGTTTTTTTGTACACAACATGTCATCGTCATCATCGTAAATCATGCAAAATCATGCATGTAGCAAAGAGCTTCACTTCCTGAAGATTCCACCCATATTATGACTTTTATACACGAAAAATTCTCAACAGGCTTTTGTTCCACAGCTCGCATAATAATAATAGTTAATAATTTACACGGGCAACAGAAGCATCATCGTAATGCGACAGCAACAATTGTAATTTTCCATTTTCCAAAATTCCTCAGACATAGCCGCCTCACTGATAAAAATCCACTTGGAAAACACCATGCATTTGTGCTTTTGATTTCATATGATACGGCTCGGAAAAAACAACTATGTTCATAAGTTTCAAACAAACACGGTAAATTCAAACGGCAGCGGACAAAATCCAAAATGTACATTGGCGGCGGGAGTTCAATTTAAATTTTCAGGAGATGGTGACGAGCGGGAAACATATTATTCCTGTTCACGTACAAAAAAACAATTGTTACCGTCCATTAACTAAATTCTGCTTCCATTTAAGCAGTATGGAACCCAGTCATACTCAACTCCGGCGGCCGCTACTCATTGCTGAACACAATAAAGAGATGAACATTTTTTATTTTCCCACGCATTCAGTAATTTGGTTCTCTATCCAAATTTTCCCGCGTATAGCACAAGCTTCAGCAATATTAAATGTGTAGAAATGGAACGTGGAAAAACTAATAATAGTTCCATTTTTCTAATTTAGTTGGAGTGTTGTGTACTCATTTGTTCTCCCCGTACAATATTCTGCTAAACCTTCCCGGATGAAATGAACGGCGTAGTATGTACTTAAAGTTAAAGCAATACGGCTTCCACGACAGTAGCAGTATACAGCGTGTCTCAGAAATATATGCGAGTTCATTATACAAAGGTTCTAAGCAAATACCCCCGTGGCACGCTCCACATGGAAATTACAACGAATGGATTGTTATTACTATTAATTTTATTTAAATGATACCAGCTATTTATTATTTTTACTATTCATTTTGATACGATAAAGCGACGGCGGATGGGCTGCTGCTGACCAGAAAACTTAAATGGTGCCCACATTTGTATGTATCAATTCCTACACACGAGTTCCCATTTTAGTTCCCATTCACATGATTTCACTATACGGATGTAAATACATGAGAATCACGAGGATTGAACGTTATCGAATTTAATTTATATTCATCATATCCATATTTGTATTATTATTATTATTATTATGATCATAATAACTTTTCCACCATTTTTTACTTCGGACATTACCATATATAGTTACTGCATACACATTATTATTAGGTATACTATATTATATACACTTTGTATCTGTATATGGACCTAAACCAGACCACAGCTGAAACTTACATTAAATGTATTTTCAAATGTGAACTCACACACATGTGCGCACACGTACATACGCTTATTATTTTTATTGTTGTAGCAATAAAAGTTTTATGGGTTGGAAAATCCTTTTGGCAGCATCAAATATTTCCCTTGCGTTAAACAGCAGTATTCAACTCTATATGTAATAATGATAATAACAATAAGTTTATCATGTAAATGACACACAGCTTGTATTCTCCCCCTCTAGCAGGGGGTGAACTATAGCAACTATTTCAGCTAATTAGATTTTCCCGCCGCGATCTATATATTTATAGTTATATCCTTTAATACAAGACATATTAAGTATATACTCTTCATACGCACACACACATGTATATATATAGTTAGCACTCTATTGCACACAATTCATACACACTCTATTTCTTCTTGAATATTTTCAAGAGAAATGTTTTGCAAAACACGTCAAACGCCTTAACCATATTTATTTATAGATATCATTTAAAATCTTTTTGATCCAATGACAAACAAGCAGTACACGGTGGGAGCTAGATATTATGCCTACATGTGTGTGTGTAATTAGTAGTACACACTCACCACTCCACCACATCCGAGTTTAACCATCAACTACACTCTCTTGAGGGCTAAAGTAATGGTACATTACAGTAGTATAGTAATAATAATGGTTGTATATAATTATACATATGTAGCTTAATAGAAAGTGTGAGACCCAGGTTTTTGCATACATTTGATTCCACAGTAGTATGTAACTATATATATACGCTTATAGCCGCACATAGGCCCTAACCATACAGTATGTATATGTTTTTGTTTAAAAAGCAGTACTGCAATCTTCTCGGCGTTATTAACTTAATTATGTGCTAATTATTCTTATAACTATTGTTAGGAGAAATTTATAGCAATAACAATAATAATAATAATACTAATAATATATTCAACCACATTCCCACACGGACACATAGAAACGGCGCGCTGTGATACCAATTAAGCAGTGCAGAAATGGCCGCAAAAAATTTTATAGAGGGCGGAAGCGGGGACAGCATGTGCAGATTCAACTGTGTTTCAGAATTTTGGTTTTCTCCGTGAATAACACTACCCATCATTGAAGCCTACCGCACCCGCGAGCGGGTCCAAGAATAACCCTCTGCACAGCGCGAGCGCTGCATGTAAATGTGTGAGCCCCTTTAGCGCTCGTCCATTCCCGCCGCCGACCTCTCTCCGAGGATCGAGAATCAAGTCAAACAACTTTTTCCCGATCGCTTTGTGAGAAAAAAACCAAATCTTTTTGTGGCCATTTTTGCAAAGAAAGACCACATGTAAGGTTGTATATTTATATACTTATGTGTGTGTCAACCCATGCGTGGGATATTTCGAAAATCCCTCTCTTTTTCCATAATTTCATTTTTACTTTAAAAAATTAAAAACCTGGGTGGACAGAGGAATCTGCGGAGAGGGTGAGGTCGGAACGTGTTTTATCAGAGAGTGAGACTACCCTGAGCCCTTGCACTGTTTTCTCAACTTTAGTATCAAAAGATTTATGGTGTGGCCTGTCCCGACTTCACCCCCGAAAAAATTCAGGAGCTTCACAGATATTCCTCGGAAATGGGGGACGCTGTGGAGTTATACATACAGATCTCGTCAATCAGCACACTATATTATACACTTAAAACTCTCACACATTCAATAACACTCTTCCCCTTCCCCACGCAAACTCTGGTCGCAGTTAGATTTTACATTTAATGTGTATGACAATATTTCATCCCAATACCCACATCGACACCAATTCTATATATATATATATATTTATTTATTTATTTTAGAGCTCCTTAAAGTCTACATATCAATCACTTTCAACTTTTTCTTTACCCCTATATAATATATATATATATTTATATATACAGTAGCCCCCCAACATCATGATCGGTAGAATGTGATGGACTTTTAAACTGTTTTTGTCCCAAAAATTTAGTATGGATTTCAGGGTATGCATTTTCACCAGCACGTAGTACTTGTTTTTCTTCCGCCTCCTGACACACATCTGACTGAGAATCCATCAAAGGCCCGAGGGCCACTCGGGCAAGGGAACAACTGGAACAAGTTTCGTGAGCCCTTGCAAATTTCATTTTTATATTTTCATTCCACTTGTTCCCCCGGCCGTGGTCCCACCTTTAAGCAGCAGTACAGTATATCCACTTCCCTATATCTTTTAATACCAGAATTCCTCTTCTTGAAATCTGAAAGCATTTTATCGGATGAATGGAGCCTACAATAATGACCGTGTCCAACTCGCCATCAATTAGATCACCACGACAATATCCAAAATGTATAATCCAGTTGCCAAAACTGTGAAATGAAATGAACCAAAATAATTGCTTCATCAAACCCTCACTTCTCATTTCTCAACACACACTCAAAAGGTAGAGCGAGTGGAATTGCTAATAGAAATCAACAGTGCACCTAGTTTTCACATTTCCCGCGCACCGACTAGCACACCAAGGTTCGCTAAAACTACAGTTATATACTCACGTTCAAGTTCCTTCACGCTTCTGCCTAACCATTTTCCCATTAGAAAACAAGCACAAACCAACCTTCCATTCGTACAGTTTTACCACAAACGGCATCATCAGTAGTTCGGCAGCAGCAAAACCATTTGAAAAGTGGAAAAGAATTTTCAAGCACACTGTATACACCTCCCTTGCCTTACGGCAAGCTTACTAATTTACGTGACAAGGAACGGGCCGAGTCATGGAATTTCCGACAACCCAAAAAAATATGATATTCATGCATGATGATGAAAAAAAATGAAAATCAAACCAAAATTTATGTTGACAATACAAGAAAAAATCAAGTCATTTATATATGGACAACAGTATCGGGGAACTATATGCACGGGGAGGCCTGACAGACGCACCCACGAGTACGCGTAGTACATTCTCACGAGGTCTCTACACCGACGGACATAATCAACATGTACAGAACGAAACTATAATTATTGTGAACCTCCCTGTAATTATATTTATATCCGGGACAGGTTGAGGTAATAATCAGGGTGACAGCAATAATAATAATAATAATATTTAAAATAATAATAGTTAGTTGTAGTACAGTAAACGTATGAATACAAATGAAAAGATAGAGATTTTTAAACTCACATTAATTACTAACAGATCCGTCCGCCCACCTTACTTTGGTTCGAAATTGCCCCATTATTCGGTCACAACCGTGCACGGATATACGAATGATAAACAAACAAATTCTGGTTCCATCTTCATCCTGCACACATTTCTCCTCTTGACGCCACACAGGCAGACCATTTGGTAATATAATTGTAAACTTGCAACTAATTAAATTATTCGTACAGTTCACCCGCGTCCAATACTTGACTTCGGAGAAAGAGATGAGAGGGTGGAAGGGGTGATTTTGAAACTTTTGGGCGGCGGAAGAGTTTCCGGCGCGCGCCATTAAAAAAGTGAGGACAAAGGACATGTTGTGCATTATACAAAAAAGTACGGGAAGTGAACAGAGAATTTCACAACTATACTCCCACCCAACTCTGCCTGCTGCTGCTACCCTCCGCGCTATCTCTGAGCAATTACACTCTCAAAAGCTCCAATTTGCCAATATATTTAAGACTCTCTGTGTTAAAATAGGGAAGGTTATTACGGAACGTTGTAGCAGTAATAACAATAATAATTATAATAATAATAATATTAAAGCATTGACATTTTGGGTCTGAAGCGAATCCCTCTCATTCATAGTCGATATTGGGAGGTGGGGATGGCGCGCGTGTATTCCTTTTTGTAAATAGTAGTAGTAGTAGTAGTACAGCCTTGCGCACAACACAGGGCTGATTTTAAAATAAATAATAATAATAATCATAATAATTATAGTAAACATAGTTATTAGTAGCAGCACTCCTGTGCGCCGACTTTGGATACAGAAGCAACAACAAGGACGACGACGTGACGGTCACCTACTACACTACCACTATTATGAATTAACAACATTATTATGGCATTCTTCTTAATATTATTTACACACCATGGCTCCTCCTCCCTCTGAACCATGAAGATAATGATGACATTTACAAACATTGATACAAATTTCAATCGTTATTAAAACTAATAGCAATAATCATAATAATTATAATAATAATAGTCATAATAATAATAATAATTACATGAAAGCAGTATATATTATTATCATTATTAAGATATACAGAATAATACAAAGTGCATGCATGTATGCGCGCGTGTACATATGTGTGTGTGTGTGTGTATGTCTGTGCGGAGCCGGATGTCACAAATACTCATGCCACACATCCCGGCTGGAGCAGGATTACACAAAATAATACATACATATATGTTATACATAACATGGTCGCGTCTAACGTCCCGCTTTATCCTCTCATATTTCAGCATCATCATCGTCGTCATCATAATTATTATAATATAATTAATATATTTACACATCCACAAAAGCTCAAAAAAGAGAAAATTATTATTATCATGGAATTTTGTTGTTGTTGTTGTTGTTGTTGTTGTTCCTGCATGCGGCTTCATTTCTTCTTTTTCCACAAAAAAAAAATAGTAGAAATTTTTAAACCATCCCACGCTATCATCTCCAACAGTATGAATATTACCTTTCACTCATCTTTTGATCAAATAAAATAAAGAGGAACATGAATTGTAGTTATCACGGCAGAGCAGAGCACATATAAAGCATAATAATAATAATAATCCTTAAATCTCCTACTCTCTATCATAGACAATTCTAATAGTAGTAATAATAATAATAATAATAATACAATAAAATTTAAAATCGGTCCAAGTTATTACTGTTAGAATTATTCTTATTACTAATATTATTAAATCGGAAGAATGCTACTGAGAACAAGCGTGTGTTTCCACGTGTGTGTGTGTGTGTGCCTATGGTGTTGTGCACGAGGTGGACAGTAATGGGAAACTTGTATCATTTTGCGGAAGAGTTGTCGTCACCTCAGAATGTAAAACCTTTTACAACATATGTTGCATTTTCTTGTGCCATTTCAAATTTTCCATCCACCCCCACCCCCACCCCTAATAATTCCATCTAGGATTGTGCCTCCTTGTGTCCGTATACTTTTGGCTGTGGTGAGCAGGTCCAGGGGTCCTCCGAACCCGCCGGGATCCCTTCACTTACTTTTACCATGTGCTGTTGTGCAGATGGTGGTCTTGTGTGTGTGTGTCTGTGTGGAAATGTGCGTTTGACCCTCAACTTTGCCCACTCTCCCTTCCTTCCATAATTTCACAGAAATGACAGAAATGTAAGGGCGCAGAAGAGGAAACACCCAGCATAATTGTATGTGTCAAAAAAGTCAAAAGCATTCGAAAAAAATAACTATTACGACCCCCTTCCCGGGATCCATAATAACTCTACATGCCAGGCCAAACCGCCGGGATCACACTTTTCCCACTTGTTGTTACTAAAACCGGTTACAGCGGCCATACAGTAAAACCTTCGCTTCCGTGTAATACGGGGTTACATTGTAGTACGGTGGTAATGGTAGCGATAATTTACGACATTTCCCACGAAAAAAATCCATCTCGGCTCCTACATAGCTATCAGACCCATTTGACGATGACCAAATTAGAAGAAAACAGAGAGAGAGAGAGAGAGAGAGAGAAAGAGAGGAGTGTGAGTATACAAACGGGAGCGTAAAACTATTAGATCGATTTCCATCCGCGCAGTATTATTACAATACACACACATGAAATACGCACGCACGTAAATACGTACATCCATCCACCCATGATGGGTGGAGAACAGGCGGCTTGGCTAGGGTTTAACTCTTTCACAGACACACACACACACGGTGGCGTACAACGTCTATACAACAACGGAGCAGGGCAGGCAGCAGGCCCATGGCTACTTCATTCCTATGACTCGTCCGCACCGCTAGTACGCAAACGCTTTTCCGGGAGGACCTCAACACAAGCATTCCATAGTACACACCCCACAGCAGCAGCAGTAGTAGTAGTAGCAGCAGCAGCAGTCGTAGCAACAGTAATAGTACAACAGAATCTGTTGTACTCCTGCAACATGTTCCACCACCACCACCACCATGCTCACCATATCATACTGAACTGAACAAGACGTTTTTGTTTCCACAGCAATAATAACATGTGTACACACATCTATGCATGGCTAATACGGATCCACACGTCAAATGGTAATGCAAAATGCAACAGCCTCACACTATTAGTTGACTTAGGAGGTGCACAGTACACACACAAATTCACCCATATTACTTCAACACAGGCATCTAAGAACGTCACACAATGTTCAAGCCAGTTAGTTCTCCAAAACTACAATTGTATTGTATCATCATGTATCGCAGGAAGGAGTGATGATACCTCAGATAAAAGTACAGCAGAACAGCAGTAGTATTTTAGCTCACACACGCAGCCTGACTTTTGATACTTTTGACACACAAAAACAAGAACAAATGAGTTGTCGCCGTAGTAGTAGTAGTAGTAGTAGTAGTCATAGTAATGGTTGTAGTATAACTGATAAAGTGGCAGTTTCGAGTTTCCCTCATGTATGTATGAAGTGTATGCATATACATATACATTATAATAATAATAATAATGTATATTCCCCCCTTCAACCCCGAGTCACTCACTCACACTCTTTTCCATACCCTTCTGACTCTATCTCTCTGTCTCCCTCTACATGAACGAGAATTAATAATCATCTCATAAAAGTTTGCTTGAGATATTAATACATACGCACACATGCATACACGTATACATTTGTATATAAATATATACATACATACACACATCACCCACAAACAAACACACACACACACACACACAAGGAACATGATGACGAACGTTGCTGTTGGATCCTGCTGCTCATACTCACAACACAATAACTCTCGTGTCCTCATCATCATCATCACCATCATCGTCATCATGAGACTATACACACTACTGCTACACAAAGATGGGATCGATAAGCTGTTGGGGAACTATCATGGGATTCCCTATTGCTCCTCTTCATCATCATCATCATCTTCAACTTCTTCATCTTCTTCTGTTTACATAAAGCGTCCCTATGCGAGTCTGTGTATTGTATATAGTTGTGTGCGTGCCTCCGTGTCCTCCTAGTTCCTGGCTGACTTAATCATGGGGTACGGGTGAGGGCTGGGACTGGGAGAAACAGAGAGGATCCTGTCTACATTCGTCTATATGTGTGGAACAAATTCACCCCACTTCCCGCTTCATCATCACCATCATCATCAGCAGTTGTATAATCATCCTCATTATTACTTGGGTGAGGGCTGGGACTGGGAGAAACAGAGAGGATCCTGTCTACATTCGTCTATATGTGTGGAACAAATTCACCCCACTTCCCGCTTCATCATCATCATCATCAGCAGTTGTATAATCATCCTCATTATTACTTAAAGAAGATTTCGGGATTCACTTTTAAAATGTGATGCATTTCAGAGTAGCGGTAGCGGTGGGGGGCGGGGACACACACACAAATACATTACAAGGAAAAAGACATGAAAATACAAATAATCAAGAGGATGGTGGTCTAGTATACTACGACAGAGAAAAATATTTTTAAGCCAATCACTATAGTTTTTTTTACTGTAGTAATGAACCCATTTGAGTATAGGTAAAACGGAGAGTACAGAGTTCCACTACTAGCCACAACAACTGGTGCAACAACGGTGGGGGCTCTTGAAAATTTTCACATATCTCTATGCATAAATATATATTTTGAGTGTGTGTGTGTGTGTACGTGTGTGCGCACGGAAGGGCTACAAAATTTTGCACGTAGTACAGAACAACAAGAAGAAGAAACCGTCCCGAACCCGGCCCAACCCCTGGTTTATAACAACGACAACAACAACAATAATAATAATAGTACTCATAATCGTTACAATAAAGATAAATGATACTAATAATAATAATAATTAGAATAATAGTAATAATTAGTTCTGGATTGTGAGATTAACATTTGCGCGTGCCTGCGTGGATTTTTTGTAACCCTATATATATATATATATATATATATATTATATATATTTATATATAACATTCTTCTGATAATAATTTGTATACTTTGTTGCCGGTTTGCTCTCTTGATCTTCTTCTTCTTTTTCTTCTTCTTGATCTTGATTTTCTTCACCTTCATGATGTGGGATACACTTGACAATTACCGTTGTTTGTTGTTGTTGTTGTTGTTTATTATTCTCTCATTCCACTTACTCACTTTTAGTTATCATATCAGCATCAACAGTATCATCATCATCATCATCTTCACCTTCCTCTTTTTTCCACCATTATGAAATATACATGCAGTACAATTTATATACGTTATATATATATATGCATATATATATAGTTGTAAATATATATGTATATATACATTTACATCTTCATCATGTAGGTATGTATATATATATACGTTATAATTATATATTTATAATATTGAGTTATATTAGACTTGGTTTGGTTAGTTCCAAATCTTCAAGAAACTATCCCAGGAGCCCGTCGCCACGGCCATACCATCTTCTGTTACACCCAGACAACTTACTCGATTATCATGACCGGCCAGAACACCTGTGGAGGCAGGCACAAAGACAGAGAGGTGGATGAGCATTAGAATTTTTATAATGGACCACGTTAGAACCAACTCACAATCAAATATGTCATGTGAGATTCAAGGATAAAGACTTTTGTTCAGTCCGTCATCCCCCATGAGTAACTACTTACCAGCTCGTTCCGTTTTCATCGAGTCCCACACATTACAATTGAAATCATCATAACCGGCGAGTAGGAGGCGGCCGGACTTGGAAAAGGCCACCGAGGTGATGCCGCAGATGATGTTGTCGTGCGAGTACATGGCCAGTTCTTGGTCCGCGCGGATGTCGAACAGACGGCAGGTCGCATCGTCCGACCCCGTCGCAAACGCTTGTCCATTCGGGAAAAACTGTGTAGAGAGAGAGAGAGAGTAATATGAGATAATTACTACTTCTGGGCTTTCACAGGAATCATCGAAAACATCCGTACAACTACTACTGACTCGGCCCCAATCC
>WJFA01004287.1:0-11001 GCA_009870155.1 Pseudobourletiella spinata | reverse complement strand
ATCGATACATGGTGATTGATACCCTGGTGCACGACCATACCACAATCCACCCAGGCACCGCATCATGCATGGGGGTATATGGACGGTCACATTTGACTGACTGTGAGCGAGAGAGAGAGATAGAGAGACTCGCAGAACTGCTGTGCTCTTATCTCCACCGTTCCGTCATCAAGACACGGCAGTGACTGGGTTATTGTTTGACCGACTACCATTTTCCACGGAAATTCCTCATCGTCGTGAGTTTTTCACTGTGAAAATACTATCGTGTCAAACAGCTGACTCAGTGGCTCACTACTCCTTACCCCCATCATATGACCCATTCACAACAAGCCGCAATAGAGATTTACATAGAGACAGAGAGAGAGAGAGAGAGAGTCCGCAGACTGGCATGCGTGCATGTACCTAAACCGTCACAATAATGATACAGGTCGACAACTGTCTATAGGGCCAGAACTGGAAAATATATAGTGAGCCTTACCAGTCAGTCAGTCATAGTCAGCCATGATGATGATGATCATCATCATCGGAATAATTGTAAAGCCAATCACGCCGGTTCATGGCAATGACTGTAAACTTGGGCCAATAATGTGAGAGCGTCAAGTCGTTCCCTTTTATGCCGCAGCCACGCACCATTGCCGTCATCAACTTTAAGATCATCTCCCTCCAACCAGAGCGGATAGGACAGCAGGCTGTATGGGATCCAAGTTCAATGCAGCATAAAAATAAATACGACGGGGAGCAAAGGCATCAAGTTCTCAAAAACTCTATGGGCTTATGTTCAGCCAAGCATCATCAATATATGTCCCAAGGTGGGAGGAATCGCCCCAAGAGTGCACATCCACGATTAGGCTCCTTCCGCTCCAGCCCGGTTCCTGGCCTCCGCTCAAATTAATCCACCAAAGATTTATTAAACCTTCACATTCGACAGAAGGGAGAATATGTAGTTGTGGAAATCTTTGTCGTTGTGTCAGCATAGCTGTTGTGGCATAATGTCTGTCAGTGACTTGCAACAACGGGTCGGTTCGACTGGAGTTGAAAATACAATTAAACTCACACGCCTCCCTCTTAAGAGATGGTAAAAGAATGCAAAGTCTCACAGCGAGCTCCTTTCCTCCTCATTATAATGCACATATGCACACCGTATAGTATGTGTGAGGGTAGAGGAAGTCCCAAAGGGGGGAAAATAACTATTTAATGGGATTCTCATGACTAGATTTCCCTTTGCCCACCAAGTACAATGAGCAGTTGCAAACTCATGACACGCTATGATTAGGTATTCTCATCCTCCACGGCACAGAGTCGAGCCGGCGACAAAGCTATATGTTTTGCCAATAATAGTGTGCAGCACCTGGTCCCACGACGGAGACGGAACTGATCAGCAAAAGATTTACTTTTACACACATACACACACACACACACACACACACAATCACACACATAGCCCAGGAGGAGGAAGAAGGAAGAAGGATGGAATTCAATATAAGGCGAGCATCATCTCCCTGATTACCTGTACAAGCTCAAGCCATTTTATTCAACCCATTGCCGCCATTTGTGGACGGTTAAAGCCCCCCCTTAGAATGGGTATTCCAAAGGGAGGAAATGTGCCAACTCACACTCCTCCGCCCCGTATCATAGACTTGCACTATGGGGGCCTCTGCCCAGGAAATAGTCCATGTTGAATGGGAAAGGTATGCACGAAAACCATTAGATCGTGGAGAGCATTGAGCAGTGCAGTGTAGAGTGGCTCATGAGTATCGTCATGAGATTCCTGAGGAATCCTACGTATGATGATATGATGAAGCGATGCATGCTCTGACTCTGATCGGGAATTTGTCATACGGACGTCGCATTCCACGGATCACTACCATCAACAACTAGGTTCCAACCGATCCCCATCAATTTTCGCCTCTCCCACAAACATTGCTTTTACACTGCTACACAGGATGGATTTAGAGTGTGAAAAAGAGAGCCCTGCCTAGGAGCACATCGCCGTCGTCCATGTTAATTTTAAAGCCATCAACAATATTCACACACGAAATCATTACTGCTATGCAGTGCTCATATATGCCACATCACGAATCATTGCACTTACTTCCATCTTCATCATCATCATCATCATCGTCACCACCACCAGCTACCAAATAAGTCACCCGCAGCAGCAGCATCATCTGCCTTGGTGCAGCAGGGATATGTTCCACCTGTCCTTGAAATCCTCATTTTACTTTTATCGGAATCACATGGAGTTGATTACAACACGAGTTAGGGTAGTGGCAAAGCTCGTTTGTGCACAAGCACATAGATACACACATACACACACACACACACACACACACACGTAGTAGCCAAGACCTTCCCATGCGTTTTTATATGCGTTGGGAATACCTGGTTGAACACGTACAGGTTGTCGTAGTACAAGTGGCTACATAACAGGGACAACGATGGATGCTCATGACTGTTGTTGCCAACGTGAGGAAGGGAAAGAATCGGGCATGGAACTCAAAAAGTGAGGACTGGTCATGTGGGACACAGCTGATAGTGTGGAGGATGTGCATAGATAATCACTTTGCTGCGTCATCCCAGAGCTCCGAGACGAAAGATCCGATCAGCAGTCGTATTAAATTAACAGGAATGAGTTTCAGAGTCACCAACACATGGGCTGTGAATGTGAGTGTATGTGTGCGTGTATGTAGGCGTGTGCCTGTGGAATTCAAGATCCGAGCGAGAGCCTGTCTGGTCTTGAAACATTCTTCGTTGTAACCGGATTAGCTGAAGGTATTCGCACATTAAAATTCTATACTTGAAGGTGAGTTTTCAATTCCGCCGTGTATGGTTGATTGGACGAAGATGAGACCATGGCCCTCGATGGCGCTATGCAGTATGAGCCCCCCTCACAGTCAGTCCGTAACCTGCACCAGCAGTACCAAAAGCAAGAACAAGGAGAGAGATGTATAAATGGGAGTAAAAATCTCTCTGCCGCCGAACCCATGCATGGGAATAAAGACCTTTGAGAGCAATGAGGCTAAGGACGAAAATAAAACCATACGACGACGAAGACTGCTACTACTACCTTCCACAGCACTAATAATTTTCTCACATTTATCATATACATACATGTGCATATGAATATATATATATATATGTATAATTCTGTATAATGACAGACACATTCCACTGTGGCTCAATAGTGTGGAGCGTGCGGCTGGCGTATAAGGGGGAGGGGAATTAAGCTGTTGATGTAGTTGTAGCGTAGTCGTTGTCCGTTGTTGTTGTGCAATGCTTCAGTTACACCTCCTTCATTTAGACCCAATAATAAAGGTAACAATGAACTATAAGTGGGGCGGCGAGGGACAAGATTTTAATCTAAATCAATCTCATTTGTAAAATAATTGTTATTCCTTCAAATTGGAGTATATAGTTTGCGGACGGACGCGGAAAGAGAGCCGCAACGGAATTGGTTCCTGTATGCAATTTTTCCCTGTGTGTGCAGCAGACACACTCACGCCGTATGTACAGAAGGGCACGGCACGACATAGTACAGTTCAGGTCGAATGATAAGGCTTAGTTCTTATCGATAATCATGATTTATAATCTTTCCCACCGCTGGTGCCATGTTATGAAAATGAGCACGAGCATGATGATGATGACCAAGACGTTGAGGTTCTTTGAGGTGTCACACTTTTACCCCAATCAACATCATCTCACAAGTCATTCGCTGTTCTCTACTCAACTGCTCTTCAGGGCGGACGTAAGCATGGAGAAATCCCGTAATAGAAGGGGATTATATTGTATATATATATATATATATTTATATGCACATACAAATGAGACGGAAAACTAATTTTCCAATTTTTCACGTAATGCTGCTATATGATGCGACTGTTATTGCTTCTGCTGGTGGTGGTGAGACTTTCTTCTGAATGAGATTCCATTTCCCTCATTTAAATTGGTTCCATGTTCTCGTGCGCGTGAGCATAAGGATTGAGTCAAAGGGCACGGAGAGGTAATCTACCAGAACGTAGGAGAGCGGCTACACATATTGCAAATAGTAATAAAAATTCCCTTCCTCACAGAGATTTTTTCCCCCTTCATAATAATTACTTTTTTGCCCACAGCAGAGACCATTCAGGTTGGACGATGTTGGTGGTGGTGGTGGTGGCGGTGTGTCGTATTTGTAATAATACCAGCGATCGTCTCTGGTCTAATGGAAAAGTGCGGCATGAAATTTCATACTAGGTCTACAATAAGTATGAGCAAACAAGTGCACACGGGGCGAAGGACTGGTTAAGAGAGACGGCAGCTCACACAAACACACACACACAGACACACACACCATTATTATTACTGTTTCCTTTTTAAATTACAAACAATATTTCTCTCTCTCTCTCTTTCTGCGCCGTTCGTCCTTCCAATAAAAAAGAAGCCCAACCTTCACACCACTACACTGCCACCACCACCGCCACACAACCCAGAAAGGAATGAACTCTGCAGTTTGTGCCGTCAAAAAATGGAAACTATGTCTTGGCTTAATGACTTTGAAAACGCACTTCCTCCTTGGATGGTGATAGGGACTTGATTGAAATGCACCTCATGGAATACGGGCAGGGGATGATGTGGGATGAGTCATTTATCACAAGAGCTTGAGCGAATGAAAGTAAAAATTGACAGTGGTAGGCGCTAATACGAGGAGGATCGGTACGAAGCCCGCATTCGCTCCAGCAGCATCCCCATTTAGTTGTTTGGATAGAGTGAAGGATTTGGAAAGCAATAAATTTGATGGGATCTGGCAGGGGAGCGCTCGGGAATTCCAATCTGAATCCACAGTGGATGACAGTTTTACAGGGAAATTTTGTAGTTGGCATGGTAGAAGCGGCATGTGCATATTATTTATACATGTATATTTTCCACGACAAGCCGGTATGGTGGTGACAAAAACTGGAATTTTAACTTTGCATAACTTTGTGAAGCGTAGCGAAGTCCCTGAAAAACGCCAGCAGAGTATCTACAACTCGGTGGAAAAATTTTCACAGGAAATAGTGTGTGCGAAAGAACAAAGAGCACTGAATTCCCTCATGCAGGAGCTGAACAAAGGATACATGTTTTTTTTTCATGGCATGAGTGAAGGTTACAAGGAAACTAGTTTGTAGACAGGCATCTGTACAACAGGCAAGCTGATAAGTTGGGGGTGTAAATCCAGGACGTACCTTTAAATGTCAATGTAAGTTCAGGTTGGTCCGAAATCTCGTCATCAATGAGAAACTCAGAGTCAGAGATGGCCTTGTCGGCATCCGCCGTGGCGTAGCTACTGCTTATAGAAGACGGTTCTTCACTAGATGCAACACTAGAACTCGTAGATGGATCACGGGCAAGTGGATAGTTTTTGGCTTCCTCCGTGGATGATGATGGGTTCAACTGTCGTTTGACTCCGACGCTATTGCTTTGACCGTAGCTCCGGGACTCTGGCTGGAAGTGCGCCTCATTGCGGCGGTTCTCTTTGTCCTCACTATTCGTTCCAGGAAGATTGAGCCTCGACGGCCGGGACGGCGTGGAGCCCGGAGCCGGCAATGACTTCCTCATACTTTTCCTCGTCGTATCAGTCTTCTCGGAGCTACTGCTACTACTATTCTGGCTAGCTATTTCCCGCTCCGTCGGACTGGGTATCACAGGAGTGTTGCTACCAACGCTAAGAGGACTCGTCGACTTGGTGAATGTAGAGCTCCGAACCAACGGGCTGGGAGGACTGGCTTCAGTCCCTGATAGCTGGGATATTTTTGTTTGGTACTGAATCGCTCGCTGTTTTACGACTCCGGTGGAAACTGCGGAGAAAGGCGCAGAGCTAGGTACGGAGTGAGAGCTACTCTTGTATGAGGCCGGAGCAAGTGCAGTTGTGGCGGTGGTGGTGATGGCAGTTCCGACTTCGGCATTACGGCTTTTATAAAGGCCCATCATATAAAACGGAACAGTTTCTGCGGGTTTCTTCACTTCTGAATTATACATTGGAAGTTTGCTGCCCCAATTGGTGTACACACTCCCACGTCGGATCTCAGTATTCGAAGAGTCAGTTATAAGCCTTTTATTTCCACCAATCTGTTGTAAACCCATCCCGGACCCACTCCCAAATTTGGAAGGCAAAGTTTCTCGCCTAATGTCTTGGTCATGTTGTTGCTGCTGTGGGCCCTGAGCGTCCTGATGAACAAAAAATTCTTTCCCAGAGATCCACTGTCCAGCAGTTTTCTGGTCCCCGGGAGGATCAAGATACTTTGGAGCTCTTAATGGGTGGGACGGGATCCTAGCGTAGGTGTTCCGTTGATTTACATTAGGCTTACTCGTAACTACTCCGATGGTGTTCTTTAGACTTGATCCACTTGAAAATACCGGTAGCCTCGAGGATGGTTGAACGACGGGAAGATTGGAATGGTTTGACTTCAAAGAAATCGGATGTTGATGGCAACTCTGCACAGAGTACAACTTTGGAATGGGAATCTCGGTGGAACGAGGATTCTGAGTCTTGGGAACGTGGTAGTTGTTTTCAAGGCGATTCATCGTATACTTGGAAGGTCCAATATCCCTATCATTAGTTGGCTTGAATGCAAATGTCTTCATGCAACCGCTCATATTGCCGTTGTTTTGAGGTGCGGGGATTGGTGAGGATGGCTGAGATTCTTCCCCCGGTGTCCCAAAAAATAGGTTCCTTCTGAGTCGAATTTCTTCACGTATGATGTCAATACTTTTAGTAGTCACCGTCGGTTTCGTATTGAGACCAGTCAAGTTACTAGTGTTGTTAATATTACAATTATTGTTACTGTTTTTATTAAAATTGCAGTTATCACTGGCAATGGTGATGTGCTGTGATGGAGGATTAGAGTTCAAGCTCGATGTGTTATTCTTTGGGGTAGTTGTAGAAGCACCCTTGGTTTTCCAGTTAATGATTTCGGTTTGTTGCTTATTCAAGTGAGACTTGCTAAATCGGTGATGTCCAGTTACGCTTTCACCATCGTCACTAAAATTAATTCCCATGGTTTCCACGTTTGGATTAGCTTTAACGGAACGTGCAGGGTCAGAATCAGTGCCATTTGTTCCTTTCTTCCGTTTCGTTTGGTTAAGATTAGATTTGGTAAAATCCTTTTCCCTCCGGATCAAAATTGACTGGAATACATGGGAAGCAAAGCAAAAGTTTCCATGTTAATTTTCTATCTCGATTGAAATGGGAATAAATTTTACTTACGGATTCTCCAATTTTGTCATTCTCTAAACTCCGATTGGATGGTTTCAGCGGTTTCCTGGATTTGTGTGATCGAAATTTCTTCTCTGATGGCTTCCTTCCGCTGTTCTCCACTTCGGGTTCGACGAACGTTACACTCTTGGTGGAACTCTTCTTGGGTTTCTTCCTAGGCGTGTTTTTGCTATTACTGGCAGAAGCTGCGTGCGGTTCGACGGGTGACTCTTGTGCAGTTGTGTCCTCTAACTCGGGTTCAGCCTTATTCATGGAGTCGACTGAGTTGAATTTTGCTCGCCTCGTTAAACCACTGGGTGATCCCCTCTTCCTTGGTCTGACTGAAACGACACGGCGTCTTCCCTTCTACAACAAAAAATAAGGCATACATTCAAAATCTCGTTTCAGCATTTCGTGCTTATTTGAAATTAATAATAACAAGCTGGCTCTGTGCCAAATTGACGGACACTTTTGGTCACCCACGCCCGAGCTCACATGCTGTAGTAATCCAGGGGCATAAATGTCAGTACCAAATCCAACCATTTCGTTTTTCACACTCTCTATTTTCTCATACCTTCTACATAATCGATATCACATGAAAAACCGATGGATTCTATTTGAATAAAAACATGTGTCAGTCCTAAAATTTTTCCATCTTCGTTCCTTACGTTCTAGATACCAAAAGACCATAACAAACATCTGGTACTTCTCAGTGTATGATCCGCCGGAGGAAACTGGAATGTTTTCTGTTTGGGAGTGCGACTAGTTACAATGATTCCTGCGGCATTCGCTACCAACAACCTGACTTAACCGACATACATGACATAGTGCCTGGCTAGCAATCATTGCTTGCCATGCTCATTTTTGCAGTTCCTGCAAATAATGAGCTGCTTACGAGCAGAGTACCCTGTACTGCAGAGCAATTAAAACACCTGAATATTAGGTATTCAACATGAGAGTTGTGACAATTCCGAGGTGCTGGCAGGAGCATACAGCAAGCATCTCAATCCCATTGACAACAAAATCACCACAACCACACAGCGGACGTAGGATCGTTCCATTAGCATAATTTCAGCATTCCCATAAAAGCACATTGGGGGAAGCAAGTAACTACCAATCAGGATGAGTATTTTATTTCGTTTACTGGCCGGAACGGATGCAATAAAGACCGATGACCGATACTTTGGACGAACTGGCTCAGGCCACCCAACGGAAATCGCCTGGCGGTCTCGCAGTCTATGACAAAATGATGGCATAATTTGTCAAAGATCATTAAGCCACACTGTGAAGCCGACCTACTCAAATAAAAACGGTGCTTGATACTACATATCATGCAGTGGCAAAGGTTAAAATCTGCATTAACGCACATTAAAAGTGACTCCACACAGGAATGACTATGTTATACTATAAGGCTTCCTTAACTGCCTCAATCCCGCGAGCTGTCATTCCGTTGACACTGATGACCCCGCAGGCCTCATCCTCTGTATCATGCCAAACTCACAGTCAGAAGTTGGTCAGCCAACCAGGACCTAACCGATTGTCATCTTTACACTTATTAATCTTTTATGCAATCTGGGTTTAGATCAACCCATGCACATCATTAAACCTAATCAACATCCGCGAATGTGTTCACTGGTAAAATGTCATCTATTATTCAATTTCTACGGGTAAAGTGACCATATACTTTCCCAACCGCAAGACACATTTATTTACCTTCCACATCCCAGAGTTTCTGTGAGAATTTATTTTCATCACATGATGAACTGTAACTTACCCATGAGATTTCGAAAAACTTCAGCAATATAAATGGGCAGTTCAGTCTTTGGTTACTTTACTTCACCTTCGTCTTTACTATTCGGGGTTAAATGACAGCACAAGCTCTATATATAAGAAGCTCTTTAGGTTTAAATTTCGGCACAGAGATGTGACTTCGAAGTTCCAGTTTGTATAAGGCTCTACCGTAGTGATCACGTCAATACAGAGTAAGAGTTTCGTTCTTTCCGGCAACAACTGACACAGATCCCATTCAACGAAAAAAAACTGACTGTCCCTTATCAGAGGGCTGCACAACAGGCCACTAGCAATAACAGGGATACTAGGGTATATAGGGTGTGGGTACGGAGCACTCACACTGGCCAACGAATCCTGCCAGATCCCTTTACAAGCTGCAAAACCATTTATCAGCGTCTTATAATACTCCCAATGTGTTTTTAAGGTTCGAGCCCAACGGAAGAGGCCGAATACCTTACTTTTTTCTAGGCAACCAGTACAGTACTCTTCGCACTCTTCGGCTTTGTGTTCAGTACTTCTTCGTTACAGAACAGGCATGCACTGTATCGCATATAGCTCTCACTATACAGCCAGCTAAAGGTGAAAGAATTTTTTTGGAGGTATAACCTTCTCCAATTGATTTCAAACGAGAGATGGCAAGCCCGTTCGTCAATTAGACCGTGTGGAGCTTCTACACATTTATCTAATTAAGCTAATGGGACGTCTTATGCCAATTACTAACAAAATATTCACGCTGAGATAAGATTAACTGTCAGTTAGTGGAAGCCTTTGAATGAAAGGTAATTTTGCAAATATACAAGATTTCCTGACTCCCCGTGGCCCTATGTGTGGTGCAACTCCTCTTTGCTCGCATCCGTCAAAGTTCACTGATAAAATCCCGCTTGAGCAGAGGAGCCACGAAAAACTGGCTTCTCCTTCCACAGCCCTTCTGGTTGACCAGCAAGTCTCGTAACTCTCATTCGATTATCACCTGTGCTCTCAGATACGTCGACCGACACCGACCCTATTTCCTCAAGTGGAGTTCCTCCTTTCCTCTGTAGTAGTTCAAGCCCTAATTACGAGGAGTATAATATTCAATTTCAAACGAGTAATGGATACTTTTTTTACCGAGCTTGACAGGTTACTTGTTTACCTATCAGTAAGTTGGAGGAGATCTGTAACCACAGCCGCTTTTTGACCCTAGTGATCTTCAAAGTTTACAGCTCACTGGCTATAATACCTTAGAGATGATGATGAGTTGGTAGTGGGCGGCTTTGTAGGCAAAGTTACTGCCACAGCCAGGGAACTTTACTTTTCCCAGGTCAAGTAGACCTTCACACAGTAGTCTCTATTTATTTATATTTTTAGCCACACTTATTTATTCCACCCTAGGCCCACATCGGCTCTTTGTTATTTTAAACATCCCGCACAATAGCCGATGTGTAAAGAAACGCACATTAAACTTGACTGTGGAAGTGGTTGAACAAGACTGCCGTTGCAGTGGAATGCTGATTCTCGTTTGTCCTATCCATTTTTTTAGCATGACCCTCATACACTTCTATCGATGCATGCATCCATCCAACCAACCCCTACAATGTCTTATGTACTCTGTGGGCTGATAACTCATAGAAAAGATGTGTTCATTCAGACAAAAATTCCAACACTCGCAGGGCACATACGCCCTCATCTTCTATCCAGCCTGATCGGAGGAAGGAAAATATGTGTGTATTTTCCGATAGCTTTATCAAAGTACGACCAAAATAAATTATGGCTCTGACTCAGACAAGTAATTTTGGACGATTGCAATGCCTCTTCATGACCTACGCATTGCCTCCTTTTGGAAGGAATTGGAGCCTCTCTCCGAAATGTTACGACGTCCACATCAACGGCAGCAGCAACAACAAAGCAACAACAACATACGCGTCAACACTAGTGTATAATCTCCAAAGAAGAAACTTGAGGAAGCATAATTTTTATTCCGCACAAGTGAACCAGCACGCGTCGCCGTGGAAAAGACCTAT